>SAYR01046743.1:174699-192557 GCA_004382745.1 Argopecten irradians irradians | reverse complement strand
ATGGAATGTAACCAAATTTGGCCACAAACATCCTTGGGGGAGGAGGAACAGAACTTGTAGAACAGAACTTGTATAAATTTTGGCTCTGACCCCCCGGGGGCAGGAGGGGCGGGGCCCAATAGGGGAAATAGAGGTAAATCCTATAAATCGCTACTTGTCCTAGAGTTCTGCATGGATTGTAACCAAATTTGGCCACAAACATCCTTGGGGGAAGGGGAACAGAACTTGTATAAAGTTTGGTTCTGACCTCCCGGGGGCAGGAGGGGCGGGGCCCAATAGGGGAAAGAGGTAAATCCTATAAATCGCTACTTGTCCTATAGTTCTGCATGGATTGTAACCAAATGTGGTCACAAACATCCTTGGGGGAAGGGGAACAGAACTTGTATAAATTTTGGCTCTGACCCCCCGGGGGCAGGAGGGGCGGGGCCCAATAGGGGAAATAGAGGTAAATCCTTTAAATCGCTACTTGTCCTAGAGTTTTGCATGGATTGTAACCAAATTTGGCCACAAACATCCTTGGGGGTAGGGGAACAGAACTTGTATAAAGTTAGGCTCTGCCCCCCGGGGGCATGAGGGGCGGGGCCCAAATAGGGGAATTACACAAGAGAGAGATTCGCAGTATTTAAGGTTTTCTGACATATTCCTATAGCCCCTTCACTCTAGGCACTTTGAAAATTTAAATCACTTGTGGTTCAGTTGTCAGGTAGATTTATAAGATTGTTGATTTGTTATTTTAAATTAAGGATGACTGATTTTTCGCTCACCTGGCCAAAGGCCGTTGAGCTTTTGCATGGGCGGCGTCGTCGCGTACGTCTCCCTGTTTCCCTCAACATTTCATTAAATCGGCTACTTGTATAAAGTACTGCATGGGATTGCAAAATTTGGCCAGGAAACTTCCTTAGGTAGGGGGAATCAGATTTTGCATAAATGGTGACCCTGAACCCCTGGGGGCAGGAGGGGCGGGGTCCAATGGGGGTAATAGAGGTAATCTATAAATCGCTACATGTCTAGAGTTTTGCATGGATTGCAACAAATTTGGCTCAGAAATCCTTTAGGGAAGGGGAACCGAACTTTTATAATATTGACTCGACCCCACGGGGGGCAGGAGGGGCGGGGCCAATAGGAAATAGAGGAAAATTATAAACCGCTACTTGTCTAGAGTTCTGGATGGATTGTAACCAAATTTGGGCAGAAACATCCTTTGGGGGACCAGGGGAACAGAACTTGTTACATTTTGTCTCTGACCTCTGGGGTAGGAGGGCGGCCAATTAGGGGTTAATATGAGGTCTAATATCTTATAATCGCTTCTTGTCCTAGAGTTCTGCATGGATTGTTAACCAAATTTGGCCAGAAACATCTTGGGGTTACTGCATATGTATAAATTTTGACTTTGATCCCTTGAAGCAGAAAGAGTGGGGCAATAGGGGAATTAGAGGTCAATATCAAATTCCTTCAGAAAAGAAACAATGAACTTGTATTCAGATATTACTTGGACTATTACAAAACCAGTTGAGCGATACAGGCCTCTGGGCTCTTGTTTTTTTTGTCAGTTTTTCATGAAGATGTGTGCAGGCGTCAGCAACGCTATACTACACATCTTGTGTGAAGTGGCGTGCGGCATCACTTCAATGTCATGTGGTTGATATTGTGTGTTCCTGGGAATGGTTGTTTGTTTTGGGTTCATCAAGCTGGTGCTAGAGAGATTGGAGACCACAATTGCTCGACATATATAGTGGTAAGTTCCCCCCAAAGTGATAAATACATGTGCATTGTTATTGAGGGATAATGAAGTTTGTTGTATTTGATTAGTTGGCATTATATTTTACATTTTTCAGGTTGTTTTTGCCTTCACGTTGTTTGGGCAGCAGGGTTACATAAAATTTACACGGGTCCATTGATCAATTCATAACATCATAACCTCAAAAAAATAAACATCTAATTCCTTATATTTACAGTTTTTCAAGTAATGAATATTGATTTTTTCCCATGCGGCGTTAATATATTATTTTCATTTAAAATAACAATTTTATTCTTCCTGTATCGTAACGAATTCGATTGAACGAGCTTGATTTGGAATGGTCATTCATATGTCCCGCCATAATTGGGGTCATGATCACGTTGCTACATCGACTATTCAAGTAACAATAGAATCGCTGCGCGGTGTTGTTTGCCTAACTTATCACTGTAAGGCCATTTCAATTTAATGTTCGTTGGTCGATTTCCCGCTTCCGAAATGAAATAAAAATAAAATAAATTTTTTTTACCGCTCCTCATTTTTTTGTCGGAATCTGACGAACCGGGCAAATTGTTCATAGGGTTCAATTCTTTGACTAGTCAATTTCCTGGGTCAGATCAGTTTGTTTTGAATTAATTCGTAAGTTGTGTCTTGCAAACCCGCAAGCGTCTTGCAAACCTTTACACAACAGAGAATGTTCAAGTTTTTCCGCCACCTACGTGCAGAGTGGTACTGGAGGTAGAGACTGAGGGAGCATACTTTTTAATAGGGACGTGTCCGATTTCCAGTCTGTTTTTGCAATGTCTGCTAACTCTTTTAAAAGACTTTGCGTTCGGATCTCATTCTAAAAATGGGACCATGACAGGGTTGATTTGACTGGCCGACTTACGCAACGAATAAGGTAATTCAAGCATGTCATTTTATTTGAAGGTTAATCTCTGCCTAATTAATTTAAACAATCAGACTTGCATTATATCTTAAGAACCTGGCCAGTGTGAATTTTGACACGTGGCCCATTAGTTTGCAAATACATAGTTTTTGACTGCATGACTTAGGTAACAGCTAGAAAGGTGACGATTCGTCTGCTATCGCGTCACATTAACATCCGGTAGTAAACTTACACAATTGTTACTGAGATCCAAACTTAGTGTTATTTCTTACGAAATATATCATACATATGCCTTCATTTTTTGTGTTGTAGGTTATATGTATGTTTTGCGTTTCGTGAGAAAATCATAATAATAAAGTAGTCATTTCCATACAATATTTCATGTGACAACTAAGAAAGAATTACCTGTAGATGAGGTTATATTGGTTTAAAATATTTTCCATTAATGCTAATCCCTGATTGTTTCTTATTAGTTTTGTTGGGTTTTTGTGATAGCTCTGTCACAGCAAATTAATTATTGAAAATATTGGACAATAAAGTTAAATTTTCTTGATATTTCTTTTAGAATATCAACATTGGTGGCGACGATTTTCGTTGTGTTATAACGTCCGTACGTATGTACGCTGTTTGATAGTTGCCGGTCGTAAATATTTACAATGGTATAATGCCAATACAACTGTGGTACCGCCGGAACTCTTTAGCGACCTGACAGGAAACAAGAATGATAATTCCGCATTGGGATAAATTAGACTAACAAGAAGTTGATCAGACTCCGTGTAACTGTGTTTCCTCTCAGATCACTGAGTTTCCTACGTATGATGGTTCCGTACCGCCACCTCACATAAAAGATAAATAGAATTGGGTCGTCTTGTGCTGGGTTCACTTGGTGAAGAAACAACACAGGTTTGTAAAAGTCCATAGTGTATTAAAATTCCAAAACAGAATATATACATGAGTAACGGATATACATGAGGTATCAAATCAGCCTCTCATCAGATCGGGCTCTGTCAGACTCGCTCTTCCTCTCATACGCACTCTTCTTTTATAAACCAACTCATCATTTTTAAGTGTTTCTCACGAGAACAGAAAAATCCTACAAACTCCTAATTGGACGGAGTTTGGGGCACCCTGTTTGACACATTTTGGGCACCCTATTGGACACATTTTGGGGCAAAAAAAAAACCCTTTGGACAGCATTTTGGCGACATATAATTTCGGAAATTGGCACAACTTAGTCATCACAAGATAATCACTAAACCAACAGTACCACTTATTAAGTTTAATTATTTATCATAAAAGCCCCTAACTCCGATATATAAACACTCTCACGGTGTCAGTATATAGACTCTGGGTGCACATTATCGGCAACCCATGCCAAGTAAGTACTACTATTTGGCGATTTATGCCCTTTGGTCTATATCAAATATACATTACACTACCCCCTTCTAGGGAAGATTGAATCCACTGTTCAAAATAAAAACTGTTTTGTAAGATATAAAAAACTTTTAACCGTTGGGGTGGGGGGTGTGGGAGAGGCGTTTCTCTCCCTCTCATTCATCTTTGAATTAAAAAAAAATAGATTTCACTCTTGTAGATAGAAAGTAATGGTATGGCCTTACAATAGGCATTGGTAAATTACCACAAATTGATTTGAAAATGATACACATTTTTACAAAAAAATCATGTTTTTTGGAATTAAATCGAAAACTAAGTAGGTATACATATTTTGCTCTAAACATTTTATGACTGTGTGTCATGCACAATCCACTATGTGACTGTGTACAAAGGGACAACAAACACAGTACGTTACACAATAACCACATATTATATTACCACATCTACATTGTTGGAGGTCAGGATTCCAATGTATGTACATTCCGTCGTGGTCACTAACGTGTAAACACAAGATACATGTAAATACTTGTACTAAATTTAGCTACAGATAAGAAAATAGCATTTTGTACGCACCCATTACCGTGATCCGTCCACGGCAGTGACGCTTGGATACACGTGGATTACTTGTTACTTCAAAATAGTGGAAAATTACATATACATTGTACATTTTAAGTACTTTACTTGTAACGGTAAAAATTCTTGAAGAAAAATGAACAACCGCACAAAATATTTTACCATCTAACAAAATCGAAAAATACTCACTTTAACAACATTTTTTTTTCTTTCTGTCAAATTCGTTTTTTAAAGGTTCCTGCTCTGCCATCGATCGTTAGGTGATGTTGTGGCCCCGAATCTCGTCACGGATCTGGGCATGAAGCTGAACCATCACATCACTGGGCGATTCCTATTTGTTGACAAGGAAACTTGTCGGCCGTTCTAATTGTCGAAACTCCCGTCGGATCGTTGTTCTTGTTGTTGTGATTCAAAGATTTGTCAATCGCGTCTCGGACGGACAGTTCACATAGGGGTGTTGTCGGACCATCACTTTGAACTGCTGTTGCTGCGTGTTCTGGAATTCCGAGTCGCTATGATGTAGTCGATGGATTCCGAGTCGCTACTTCTATCAGTGTCCATTTCGGTCGGTTCCTGTGGTTGTTTTGAGTTTTCCCCTCGGCTCTGTCCTCTTGGTAGTATTAACCCTATGTCGTCGATCGTCACGACTAGTTTCCGAGGAGAACAGCTGAGGCGAATGCACAGGTGTGTAAGGTATCTCCGGGTTAGGTGTAGGCCCCTTCGACGACTCAGGTAGTGATACCTCTCCATCTTCCGTCTGGCTGAATGGTGGTAGAGTTTGAACAGGTACAGCCGGTATACTCTTATCTACATGGTGCACAGGTTCGTTCTCCTCCGTGTGATTGGAAAACTTCTCGTTTTATATACCTTGCTTCTGTCGAATTGTTAACGGACGCTACATCAGCTTTCTTTCAAACAGGTGGAAAATTTCCTAAATGTCCTGTAAAATTGATCAGTGGCGGAGAACATTTGGCCACATCCTGAAATTGGGCTGCTCCGTGCCGTACTTCGCTGCGGTGTACGGCGTTGACATGCCGCATCAATTCCGTCTGATTTGATACATCTTCCCGCAGTCCTGCAAAATGCCATGTTATTTTTCCCATGTTTCTTGTTGTTAAAGGTATATTTTCGAAATATGCCGGGTCTTCTTTCTGTCTCGATGAAATTCGACTTGGAGTTGGGGCGAACTACCCAGAGTCGACCCTTGTTTTTGGACTTGGCCCCGACCTCTAAGTAAGTGATGTCGACAACTCGTGTGCTTGAGTCGGCGTATCGCAAATGATGACAGGGCGTGTGCCCATGATTACGGTCGGGGGCCGTTCCTGGGTGTGGTTATTTGGGCCCCGTCATTTATTTGGGCACTCGCTCATGTTATTTGGGCAGTGCTCATGTTATTTGGTGCTCCGGTGAGACAACTGTGTCCTCTTGTCGGTGGCAATCAGCGCGACGGGCCGTCGGAGCAGTGGTCTTGAATGTCGAGCCCATATCGGGGTCACTGTTCTTTGATAAGCTAATTCTCTTGCCGGGGAAATCGTGACTGTGCAGATTTGTCCTGTGAGAAGCACTCTGACTGTAACACTTTAACAACTTGTCTCCCATATATCTCTTACGTTATACCATGAATGACAATTTATCTTCATTCTGCGACATTTGATTTTGAAAAGGAATCACACAACACATTGGTTATCACAGGACTGTCCATTGTCTCGCTATTTCGTTTTTAGCTCACTGGCGTCAACATTTTTCTTTTAATGCTATAGTCAATAGAGTTTTCTGCATGGATTGTAACAAATTTGGCCACAAACATCCTTGGGGGAGGGGGAGCAGACTTGTATAAATTTTTGGCTCTGACCGCCCGGGGAGCAGGAGGGGCCAGGGCCAATAGGGGAAATAGAGGTAATCCTATAAATCGCTTACTTGTCTAGAGCTCTGGCATGGATTGGTAACCAAATTTGGCCACAAACATCCTTGGGGGAGGGGGAGCAGAACTTGTATAAATTTTGGCTCTGACCCTGGGGGCAGGAGGGGTGGGGCCCAAATTGGGAAATAGAGGTAAATCCCTATAAAATCGCTACTTGTCCTGAGTTCTGCATGGATTGTAACAAATTTGGCACCAAACATCCTTCAAGGGGAGGGGGAAACAGGTTACCTTGCCCCGGGGGCCGGAGGGCGGGGCCAATAGGGGAAATTTCGAGGTAAAATCCTATAAATCGCTACATTGTCTAGATTCTTGCATGGGAATGTAACCAACATTTTGCCACAAACATCCTTAGGGGGAGGGGAGAAAGAACTGTATAAATTTTTGTCTGGTCTCGGGGCAGGAGGGGCGGGGCCAATAGGGAAATAAGAGGGTAAATCCTTTAAATCGCTACTAGTCATAGGAGTTCTGGCATGGATGTAACAAATTTGGCCACAACATCCTTGGGGGGAGGGGGGAACAGAACTTGTAAATTTTTGGCTTGACCCCGGGGGCAGGAGGGGGCGGGGCCCATATGGGAAATAGAGGTAAATCCTTTAAATCGCTACTTGTCCTAAGGAGTTCTGCATGGATTGTAAACCAAATTCTGGCACAAACATCCTTGGGGAGGGGGAGCAGAATTGTATAAATTTTTTGGGCTCTGACCCTGGGGCAGGAGGGGTGGGGCCTCAATTATGGGAAAGTAGAGGTAAATACTATAAATCGGCTACTTTGTCCTAGAGTTCTGCATGGATTTGTAACAATTTGGCCACACAAACATCCTTAGGGGAGGGGAGAAGAACTTGTTAATTTTGGTCTGAGCCCTGGGGCAGGAGGGCGTGGGGCCATATAGGGGGTATAGGTTAATCTATGAATCGCTACTTGTCCTAGGTTCTGACTGGTTGTAAGCAAATTTGGCAGAACATCCTTGGGAGAGGGGGAACAGAACTTTATAAATTTGGCTCTGGGACCTCGGGGGCAGGAGGGCGGTGGCCAATAGGGAAATAGAGGTAAATCTTTAGAATCGCTACTTGTCATAGAGTTCTGCATGGAATGTAACCAAATTTGGCGCACAAACATTCCTTGGGGGAGGGGGAACGATGAGACTTGTATAAATTTTGGCTCTGACCCGGGGGCAGGAGGGGGCGGGGCCAATAGGGGAAATAGAGGTAAATCTATAAATCGCTACTTGTCCTAGAGGTTCTGCATGGATTGTAACCAAATTTGGCTACAAACATCCTTGGGGGAAGGGGAAGAAAATTGTATAAGTTTTGGTTCTGACCCCCGGGGGCAGGAGGGGGGGCCCAATAGGGGAAAGAGGTAAATCCTATAAATCGCTACTTGTCCTAGAGTTTCTGCATGGATTGTAACCAAATGTGGTCCTCAATCATTTGGGGGTAGGGGAACAGAACTTGTATTAAAGTTAGGCTCTGACCCCCGGGGCATGAGGGGCGGGGCCCATATGGGAATAGAGGTAAATCCTATAAATCGCTACTTGTCTAGAGTTCTGCATGGATTGTGAACAATTTGGCCACAAACATCTTGGGGGAAGGGGAACAGAACTTCTATAATGTTGGCTCTGACCCCTGGGGGCAGGAGGGGTGGGGCCAATAGGGGAAATAGGGGTAAATCCTATAAATCGCTACTTGTCCTAGAGTTCTGGCATGGATTGTAACTCAAATTTGGCCACAAACATCCTTGGGGGAAGGGGAACAGACTTGTATAAATGTTGTGCTGACCCCCGGGGGCAGGAGGGGCGGGGCCCAATAGGGGAAATAGAGGTAAATCCTATAATCGCTACTTGTCTAGAGTTCTGCATGGATTGTAACAATTTGGCCACAAACATCCTTGGGGGAAGGGGAACAGAACTTGTTATAAAGTGGCTCTGACCCGGGGGCAGGAGGGGGCGGGGCCAATAGGGGAAATAGAGTACATCCTATAATCGCTATTGTCTAGAGTTCTGCTGGATGTGACCAAATTGGCCACAAACTCCTTAGGGGAAGGGTGAACAGAACTTTATAAATGTGGCTACCCGTGCAGGGGTGAGCCATTTGGAATTCCTAACTATGCAAGTTCATGTTGCATCCAGACATGGGGGAAGGGGACAGCTTTAGAATGTGGTCTGACCCTCGGGGGAGGTGGGAGGCAAGTAGGTGATTAGAGGTAAAATATTCGAATTCCTTCAGAAAGAAACAATGACATGTATTTGAGCATTACTTGGCAATTACAAACCGGTCGAGCGATAACAGGCCTCTGGTTCCTATTCTAAATGTTTTATGTATAGCCTCATTACATTAAAAAAATGCTAAATGAGCCACAAGGCTATGGTGATAGATCAAAGTTACAAACACAATTTGATAACAAGATATGTTTTTAGCTCACCTGGCCGAATAGGCATGGGTAATGGGAGGGTCCCACATGCACCCCTGCCCCCAAACCTCCGAACAATATTTTTCTGAACCCTTATGACGCCACTGATCCAATCAAAATGTTAACATTGCATAAGTTGGGATGAACTTCCGGTTATGACGTCATCAAAGATGGCCGATCTCGATTTGACTAAAAATTTGAAAAATAGTCATAATTGACATTTTTGCAACCGAAGTAGCAAATGAGGTATTAAAAATGACGCACAATAGAACAACCAATACATATGGACGCAAAAACATACCAATATATAATAGTTGATTTCTTCTTACGCAGGACAATGTAAAAAATCTGAATTTAAGCTTCAAAATGGAGATTTTTTTAGGCAAAATTTTTTCATATTTGGCTGAGCGCAAAAATGTTTCTCAACAGAAACTATTATTTCTATAGTTTTTTGACCACTTAATTATCAGTTTAAGCTCACAAAAACAACAACAAACAATGTTAACATCGTATTAATCCGGTATGACGGTCATCAAAAATGGCCACCATATCGAAATTCACTGAAAAATGAAAATAGTCATAACATTGACATTTTTCGTTGAAGTAGACCCGAATGAGGCATCAAAAAAAAAAATGACACAAATAGGAACAACAAATACATGTTCAGGACATAATAAACCAATATATGCTAGTGATTTGAACGAGGAAAATGAAAAAATACTATTTTAAGCTCAAAAATGGTACTTTTTTCAGCAATTTTTTTTTTCATATTTTGGCTTGACGCTTAGGCTTGTTTCCCACACAAATTATTATTTCGTAAGCAGTATTGAGCATCATTACTCAATCAGTTAAAACAACAACAACAACAACAACAAAATATATTAGAAATGCAAAAGAGAATTATTGTTATACCATCATTTGGTTTACAAAACATCAACCGGATGCGGCATATGATTGTTATTTTTTTTTCCAAACCCTGACACTACAGGTTTCTGGTGTCTCGGATTTTCCTGAATATAAACAATTGGCTATTGACGATTTATATCTTAACAATTTGAATTTAAAAGTTGTGAATAATCTAAAGTAGGACTTCAAAATAATTCATTTTCATGTTCGAAATATTGTAGACTAGTAGCCTTCAAACTGACTTATTACACAAAACGCCAACTAATAGCGATAGGGTAAATCAATTAAATTCCGCAAATACGATGACATTTTTCGAAACGTGTGTGTCCTTTTAGATGAGCAATCCATTATTTACTTCCTGTGTATTAACGTTACGGAAATATAAGATGGTTATACAGTGTCACATATTTGGTTTACTAGTTTTAAATGATATCATTTTTGGTTGTGCGTCCCTTTCTCGCCAGAGTGTCGTCTTCGACCTTTGATGACCCCGATGTGACATTACATTATCGGGTTATCCATCGTGGTTCTAACTTGTCAAACCCGTCATGATATAACATAGAAACATCTGATTCAGGATGTTGGAGCTTCTTCCTCTTCCT
Source organism: Argopecten irradians irradians (assembly GCA_004382745.1). Classification (NCBI taxonomy): domain Eukaryota; kingdom Metazoa; phylum Mollusca; class Bivalvia; order Pectinida; family Pectinidae; genus Argopecten; species Argopecten irradians. The sequence continues at coordinate 182,130 of SAYR01046743.1, read as the reverse complement.
AACTAGTTTCACCTAGATTCACGATAGCGGTATATGATGTTTCAGACTTCCCCGGCATTATGGAAAAGACACAGATTCACATTCTGCGGAGGGTTGGCTTGGTTCTCCTTAATTCGTATGAAGCACAATTCTTCATTCTTGTGAACGACTCAGTAACCTAGTGCACATGTGGGATTCTTTGAGGTCATAGATGATGTCTGCAGTGAAGTTTACTCTTTGCCAAGTCTGGAAAGCCATGTAGAGACTTTTACTTGGGAGAGTCTTCATGTTCTCTTTACGCTACACCATGGATGTGACACAACCAGACCTTCAAGGAGTGGGAAAAAGTAGACCAATGAAAAAGCATTTAACATTTATGGCCTCATTAATGACTCGATGATATCCCCTGTGCCATTTATCGGGTTGCACGAGGGTCACCGATTGATGAATAGTACTTATAACGAATTATGTGGAGCTATGGCGCTAAGGAGAAGTAATTAATGTGGATCTGGTGTAATTCCATCATGCGGAGAAGTCTGAAACAGGCATATAATGTAGATATGTTAGAATCTGAAAGAGATCCCACATCTCTGACCCTTTGTTTCTGGATATGAACTCTTGCATGGATGGGTCATGAAAAGAAGACAGGCTAGAACAACACTTAGGCAATGTAGTGTCACATCAGCTATCGACATCGAGACGACGCTCTGACTTTCAACAAATTGGATACCGATATTCGATTAGCTCTGATTTCGGAGCATGGTGCAGCTACAAGATATGCCGAGTCTCTTCAGTGGGATAGTGCAGTGAGGCGAGAAAGCAGGCGAAAGTGATAATGGTTACATTGAGAACCAGTGAAAGACATTGTGACACTGTAGTAACCATCCTACATTTTGCTTATGCTATGCATAGAAAATAAACAATGAATCTGCTCATTTTTCAAAGACCAACGTTTTGGGAACTGTTAATGATATTAACGGAAACACACGCTTAGGCTTAGGTTACATTTGTTTACGTATCATTAGGCGTTGTGCTATAATAATTATTTTTGAGGCGCGCTAATACTACAAATTGAGGGTATACTACATAAATTCTTTTTTTTTGTATATTTTTTGTTTGTTTTTTTGTTGTTGTTTTACTGATTGGATAGGAGTTTTAAATAACTGATATGAGTAATAATTTGTTTTGTTGGGAACATTTTTGCCTGCGTCAAGCCAGTATGAAAAATTTGCTGAAAATCACCAGTTTTTTGTGCTTAAAATTTTTTTTCATATCTTGCGTACAAATAACTACATATCCTTGATTATTTGGCCTGATATGTAATTTTTGTTGTTCTAGTGTGGCCATTTTGATACTCATTTGTCTACTTCAGTTGAAAAATATCAGTGTTATAAACTATTGCATTTTTACATGAAATTACGAGATGGTGGCCATTTTGATGAGTCATAACCGGAATTTATACGATTGTTACATTGATTTTTGTTGTTTTTGTTGCTAAACTGATTGATAAGTGGGTCAAAAACTTATTAGAAATAAATAGTTGCTGTTGGGAACATTTTGCTGCGTCAGCTAAATATGAAAAAAAATTGCTGAAAATCTCCATTTTTGAGGTTAAAATCAGATTTTTCATCTTCCTGCGTAAAATTCCTACATATATGGATTTTTTGGGTCCTGATATGTAATTTGTTGTTCTATTGTGGGTCATTTTTTGATACCTCATTTATCTACTTCGGTTGAAAAATGTCAATGTTTGGTATTCTTCAATTTTTAGTCAAATTCGAGATGGCGGCATCTTGATGACGTCATAACGGAATCTCATCCAACTTTGCAATGTTAACATTTTGATTTGTGATAGTGGGTCATAAGGGTTCAGAAAATATTGTTCGAGGTTTGGGTCTTGGGACCCTCCTAGCCCATGCCTCAGAAGGGCCGGTGAGCTTATTCATGCGCGCGGCGTCCGTCGTCCGTCCGTCGTCAAATTTTCCTTTAAATCAATACTAGTCATGAGTTCTTGCTGGATTGTAACCAAATTTGGCCAAGCACATCCTTGGGGGAGGGGAACAAGAAACTTGTATAAATTTGGCTTGACCCCCGGGGGCAGCAGGGACGGGGCCCATAGGGAATAGAGGTAAATCTTTAATCGCTACTAGTCATAGAGTTTTTGCATGGATTGTAACAAATTTGGCCACAAACATCCTTGGGGGAGGGGGGAGCGAACTATGGTATAAATTTTTTGGCTCTTACCCCCCGGGGGCAGGAGGGGCGGGGCCAATATGGGAAATAGAGTCAATCCTATAAATCGCGTATTGTCTAGAGTTCTGCATGGAATTGTAACAATTTTGGCACAAACATCCTTAGGGGAGGGGGAACAGAATTGCTCCGGGGGAGGGGGGCGGGGCCCATAGGGGAATTAGAGGTAAATCCTATAAATGCTACTTGTCCTAGAGTTCTGCATGGAATGTAAGCAAATTTGGCACAAAACTCTTGGGGGAGGGAGAACAGAACTGTATAAATTTTTGCTCTGGTCCCCTCGGTGGGCAGGAGGGGCGGGGCCCAATTAGGGAAATAGAGGTAAATCCCTTTAAATTCGCTACTAAGTCATAGAGTTCTGCATGGATTGTTACCAAATTGGGCCCAAACTCTTGGGGGAGGGGGAGCAGAACTCTTGTATAAATTTTGGCTCTTACCCCCGCGGGCAGGAGGGGCGGGGCCCATATATGGGAAATAGAGGGTAAATCCTATAAAATCGTACTTGTCCTAAGAGTTCTGCAAATTTGGATTGTAACCAAATTTGGCACAAACATCATTAGGGGAGGGGAACAGAACTTTGCTCCGGGGCAGGAGGGGCGGGGCCAATAGGGGATTAGAGGTAATCTATAAATGGCTACTTGTCCTAGAGTTCTGGCATGGAATGTAAGCAAATTTGGCCACAAAAATCCTTGGGGAGGGAGACAGAGACTGTATAAATTGTTTGCTCTGGTCCTTCGGGGGCAGGAGGGGCGGGGCCAATAGGGGAAATAGAGTAAATCCTTTAAATCGCTACTAGTCATACGAGTTCTGCATGGATTGTTACAAATTTGGCCACAAACATCCTTGGGGGAAAGGGGAACAGAATTGTATAATTTGGCTCTGACCGGAAGCAGGAGGGGCGGGGCCAAATATGGGAATAGAGGTAAATCCTATAAATTGCTAACTTGTCCTAGAGTTTGCATGGATTGTAAAAAAATTTGGCCACAAAGCATCTTGGGGGAGGGGGAGCAGGAACTTGTGATAAAGTCTTGGCTCTGACCCCTGGGGGCAGGAGGGGGTGGGGCCATATGGGAAAATAGAAGGTAATCCTATAAATCGCTACTTGTCCTAGAGTTTCTGCAATGGATTGTAAACCAAATTGGCCACAAACATCTTTTAGGGAGGGGGAACAAGATTGTATAAATTTTGGCTTCTGACCCCCGGGGGCAGGAGGGGCGGGGCCACATAGGGAATTAGAGGTAATCCTATAAATCGCTACTTGTCCTAGAGTTGTGGGATGGAATGTAACCAAATTTTTGGACCACAAACATCTTTGGGGAGGGGGAAACAGAAATGTATAAATTTTGGCTCTGGTCCTCGGGGACAGGAGGGGCGGGGCGCCAATAGGGGAAATAGGTTAAATATTTAATCGCTACTAGTACATAGAGTTTTGAATGGATGTAACAAATTGGTCCACAACATCCTTGTGGGAAGGGAACAGAACTTTTAAATTTTGGCTCTGACCCTCTGGGGGCAGGAGGGGCGGGGCCCAATAGGGGAATAGAGGTAAATCTATAAATCGCTACTTGTCTAGAGTTTCTGCAAATGGATTGTACCATAATTTGGCCAAACTCCTTTGGGGGAAGGGGGAACAGAAACTTGTATAAAGTTTGGTTTCTGACCCCCTGGGGGCAGGAAGGGGCAGGGCCCATAGGGGAATAGAGGTAAATCCTTTAAATGCGTACTAGTCATAGAGTTCTGCATGGATTGTACCAAATTTGGCCACAACTCCTTGGGGGAGGAGGAGCCAGAACTTGTAATAAATTTTGGGCCTGACCCCCCGGGGGCAGGAGGGGGGGGCAATATGGGAAATAGAGGTAAATCCTATAATCGTACTTGTCCTAGAGTTCTGCATGGATGTAACCAAATTTGGCCACAAACATCCTTAGGAGGAGGGGAGAAAGAACTTGCCCTCGGGGGACAGGAGGGGGGGGGCCATAGGGTGGAATTAAGAGGTAAAATCCTATAAATTCGCTACTTGTCCTAGAGTTCTGCATGAATGGTAACCAAATTTGGCACAAACATTCTTGGGGAGGGAGAACGAATGTATAAATTTCTGCTCTGGATCTCGGGGGCAGGAGGCGGGGCCCAATAGGGGAAATAGAGGTAACTCCTTTAAATCGCTACTGAGTCATAGAGTTCTGCTATGGATTGTAACCAAATTTAGCCACAGACTCTTGGGGGAGGCGGGGAGCAGAGATTGTATAATTTTGAGGCTCTGACCCTTGGGGAGGAGGGGCGGGGCCAATATGGGAAATTAGAGGTAAATCCTATAAATCGCGTACTTGTCCAGAGTTCTGCATGGATTGTACCAATTTGGGCAAAACTCCTTGGGGAAGGGGGAACAGAACTTGTATAAATTTTTGGCTCTGACCTGCGGGCAGGAGGGGTGGGGCCAATATGGGAAAATAGAGGGTAAATGCCTATAATGCTACTTGTCCTAGAGTTCTGCATGGATTGTAACCAAATTTGGCCACCAAAAAACATCCTTAGGGTAGGGGACGAACTTGTATAATTTTGGTCTGACCCCCGGGGGCAGGAGGGGCGGGGCAATAGGGGAATTGAGGTAAATCCTATAAATCGCTACTTGTCCGAGTTCTGGCATGGAAATGTAACCAAATTTGGCAAAAACATCTTGGGGGAGGGGGAACAGAACTGGTATAAATTTTGGTCTGGTCCTCGGGGGCAAGGAAGGGCAGGCCCAATAGGGGAAATAGAGGTAAATCCTTTAAATCGCTACTTGTCATAGAGTTCTGAATGGAAATGTAAGCCAAATTTTGGCCACAAACATCTTGTCGGAAGGGGAACAGACTTGTATGAAATTTTGGCTCTAGACCCCTGGGGGAGGAGGGGCGGGCCCCAATTAGGGGAATGAGGGTAATGCTATAAATCGCTACTTGGTCCTACGAGTTCTGCATGGATTGTAACCAAATTTGGGCCACAACATCCTTGGGGAAGGGGAAAACAGATACTTGTATAAAGTTTTTGGTTTTCTGACCCCGGGGGCGGAGGCAGGGCCAATAGGGAAATAGAGTAAATCCTTTAAATCGCTACTAGTCAAAGAGTTTCTGCATGGATTGGTAACTAAATTTGGCCCAACATCCTTGGGGAGGGGGAGCAGAAACTTTTGTATAAATTTTTGGCTCTGACCGGGGGCAGGAGGGCGGGGCGCAATATGGGAGAATAGAGGTAATCCTATAAATCGCTACTTGTCTAGAGTCTGCATGGATTGTAAGCAAATTTGGCACAAACATTTAGGGGAAGGGGAACAGAACTTGCCCGGGGGCAGGAGGGGGGGGGCCAATAGGGGGAATTAAGGGTAATACCTATAATCGGCTACTTGTCCTAGAGTCTGCATGGAATGTAAAATTTGGCCACAAACATCCTTGGGGGAGGGGAGAACAGATGTATATTTTGCTCTGGTCCGCTCGGGGGCAAGGAGGGGCGGGGCCCAATAGGGAAATGAGGTGAAATCCTTTAAATTCCACCAGCATAACTAGTCATCAGAGGTTCCTGCCTGAATGTAACAAATTTGGCACACACATCCCTTAGGTGAGGGGGAGCAGAGGTAGAAATTTTGGGATCTGGACCCCCGGGGGAGGAAGCGGGCGGGGCCAATATGGGAAATAGAGGTAACTATATACATCGAATACTTGCTCCTAGAAGTTTGCATGGGATTGTAACCCAATTTGGCCACAAACATCTTGGAGGGAGGGGAAGAGAACTTGTATCACAAATTTTGGCTCTGACCCCGCTGGGAGGCAGGAGGGGTGGGGCCCAATAATGGGAAATTAGAGGTAATCTATAAATCGTACTCTTGTCCTAGGTCTTGCTGGATTACGTACACAAATTTGGCCTCAAACATCCTTAGGGGAGGGGGAAAGAACTTGTATAAATTTTTGGCTCTGACCCCCGGGGGCGGAGGGGGGGGCACAATAGGGGGGAATTAGAAGGTTAAATCTTAAAATACGCTACTTGTCCTAAGAGTTTCTGCATGGAATGTAACCAAAATTTGGCCACAAACATCCTTAAAAAGGGGGAGGGGGAACAGAACTGTATAAATTTTGTCTCGGAATACCAAAATCGGGGGCAAGGAGGGGCGGGGCCCATAGGGGAAATAGAGGTAAATCCTTTAATCGTACTTGTCCATAGAGTTCTGATGGAATGTAACCAATTTGGCCACAAACATCCTTGTGGGAAGGGGAACAGAACTTTGTATAAATTTGGGTCTCTGACCCCCTGGGGGCAGGAGGGGCGGGGCCAATCGGGGCAATAGAGGTATCCTATACAATCGCTAACTTGTTCCTAGAAGATTTGCATGGATTGTAAACAAATTTTGGCACACTAAACTCTCTGGGGAAGGGAACAGAACTTGTATACAAGTTTGGTTCTGACCCGCGCGGGGCGGAGGGGCAGGGCCATAGGGGACACAGAGAGAGATACTCCTAATAAATCTACTTGTCTAGAGTTTGGCATGGAATTGTAACCAAATGTGGGGTCACAAACATCCTTGGGTGTAGGGAACAGGAACTATGTATAAACGTTAGGCCTCTCGACCCCCTGGGGGCAGGAGGGGGGGGCCCAATAGGGGAAATAGAGGTACAATCACTATAACTCGCTACTTGTCCTAGAGTTTGCATGGCATTGTAATAGACATATAGGGCCACAAACATCTTGGGGAGGTAAACAGAACTTCTAATCAATGTTGCTCTGACCCCCCTGAGGGAGGAGGGTGGGCCCAATATGGGAATAGAAGGTACTCCTATCCCAATGCTACTCTGTCCTAAGTTATGCATGGATTTGGTAACAAAATTTGGCCATAAACACCCCCAAACATTCCTTGGGGGAAAGGGGAACGAACTTGTATAAATGTTTGGGCATCTACAAAACCCCCGGGGGCCAGGAGGGCGGGGGCCCAATAGGGGAAATGAGGTAAATCTATGATAGCTACTTGTCCTAGAGTTCTGCATGGGATTGCTAAACCAAATTTGGCCACAAAACTCTTAGGGGACGGGGGAACAGAACTTGTATATGTTTGGCTCTGAACCCCTGGGGGCAGGAGGGGCGGGGCCAAATAGGGAAATAGATTGTAATCCTATAAATGAGTATACTTGTCTAGAGTTCTGCATGGATTGGTAACCAAATTTGGCCAACAATCCTTTG
>SAYR01046743.1:138743-157219 GCA_004382745.1 Argopecten irradians irradians | reverse complement strand
TCCTGGGTCCAGCCGTTTAACTCAACAATATTGTCAAAAATATGACGAAATTCTGACCAAATATCTAACCCAACACCACTAAAAGTCCTCGGATGGGGTATTCCCTAGGGGTGCATCTGATGGATAATTACTGCCGTTTGTGTTGTAAGAATTAGCTTGAGAATTATGGGCGCGAGACCTTGAGGAGCATCAATTTCTGGATTTTTCACCGTTTCCAAATTGTTGTGAAAACTTTGCCTGAACTCGTCATCGTGATCGTCCAAATATCCCAAATCCTGACTCGATTCTAAAGCTCCAGTTAAAACAGGGCTGTTAGAATTATTCCTCCGAGTCTTGGAATCATGAAACTGATTATCACGTGACTCCTGAGCTCGTGAACGACAATTCCCATACAATTTTAATCAAATGGTAAATAATACCATTCCCATGGTACCCAGTAGGACGTACATTACGTACTGCTGAGACTCCTTTACCACGGGTGATTAGGAAATAAAAACCACGATGCTGCTACCATCCCTCCACAAATCAACAACAAACAACTCCACCGTAACCAAAGTTTTCCCCAAGTTACTGTACTAAATTTGTGACTGCGGAAATTCCACTTGTAATTCCCCGTTCCGACTGACGACGCACCTGTGATGAGGCATTCGTCTCGGCGTACTTGTCGCCGACGGACCTGAGGGTGAAAACATTCCCGAGTCCTCAAAATGAACTTGATTAAAAGTATGTGTACTTACCTGGGGGTTGGAGAATGATCAGAATGATCCATGTTTAACTCTTAAGTATGTTTTTCCACTCTAAGATAAACCCAAAATAACACAAGACGATCCCACACGCTGCCACCAATGCGACGATTTTCGTTGTGTTATAGTCCGTACATATGTACGTGTTTGATAGTTGCCGATCGTAATACTTTAACAATGGTATATGCCAATACAAACTGTGGTACCCGGAACTAGCGACCTGACAGGAAACAAGATGATAATTACCGCATTGATAAATTAGACTACAAGAAGTTGATCAGACTCCGTGTAACTTGTGTTTCCTCTCAAATCACTGAGTTCCTACAGTATGATGGCTGTCGTCCACCTCACATCACATAAAAGATAAATAGATTGGGTCGTCTTGTGCTGGGTTACCACTTGAGTGAAGAAACAACACAGTTGTAAAGTTCCAATAGTGTATTAAAATCCAAACAGAATATATACATGTACAGAATACAGAGGTATCACATCCAGCCTCTCATCCAGACTCGGGCTCTCGTCAGACTCGCTCATCCTCTCATACGCACTCTCTTTTATACCACTCATCATTTTAAGGTTCTCACGAGAACAGAAAACATCCCTAACAAACTCCTAATTGACAGGAGTTTGGGCACCCTGTTGACACATTTTGGGCACCCTATTGACACATTTTGGGCGACATATAATTCGAAATTGGGCACACTAGTCATCAAGATAATCACTAAACCAAACACAACACTTATTAAGTAATTATTTATCATAAAGCCCCTAACTCCGATATATAAACACTTCCACGGTGTCAGTTATACGACTCTGGGTGCACATGGGCACCCATGCCCAAGTAAGTACTACTATTCGAGTTATGCCCCTTTGGTCCTATATCAAATATACATATTAACATTAGACTTCTTTTTTTTTTTTTTTACATCTTTGATACAGTTATGAATGTTGAAAACACTGAAGAAAAACAGCAAAACTCATATTTTAACATAAAAAACTCTGTTATTAATAGTAATATGTTATTTCAAGAAAATAAACATAAAAGTCTAATAAAAAAATACTGTAGAAATATTCGCTCGCTCCAATTTTTTCCGCTTTCAAAATATTTTTTTTAGAAAAAAAAAACGCTCGCTCGCTCCTATTTTAAAATCCCAAAAACACGAAGAACAAGAAATCAAATTGGAATGGCCTAATGATAATAACTAGAAAGCATGGTATTGAGTCAATGTCAGTGCAAACTGTAAATATATATCAATACAAGTGCCAATTATGCTTTATTTTATTTGATATTTGTGTAAAGAGCTACATGTTGATTCATACTTACGAGTTTATCTATATAACCTGTTTGAGATATTTAAGTCTTTTCATTAATTTGCTTACTGGTATTAAGCAGGTTAAGTTGCATGTGAAGTGAGGTTTCACCACATTTTATCTATCTTAATGTCACTGAAAGTAGTACTTTCTCTATTTGTTTATAGCATAGTAAATAATGGTATATGTTTTTTTCTCCCAGACACACATCTTCAGTACTGTTTGATGAGTGATTTGAGGCATTGCCTTGGGGCTATGCTGATGATTCTACAGATTTGAGGCTCTGTCCGCCTGCCTTGGTTTGTGTGTATTGAATGTAACTGAGTTAAATGTTTTGATATTGTTTGCTAAAATTACTCAAAATTATACACCAATTAAGGGAGTTATGATGCAAAAATATGAAATAATACCTAAAACCTTATGGAGATCCATTTAAAAGTTGTGTAAAAATATTTATTAAATTATTTTTGCCTATATACATATATTTTCATTGAATTAATACACTGTAGATTGAATTTTCTCATGTAACCGCATGTTTATATATATTTTGTAGGGTATTGAAAACTCTATTTTGCATTGTGATTTCGTACTTGATATACAGTTTATTTGGTCATGACAATTTTTTTTTTCTTTTATCTACAGAGATGCAACTTTGATCTTTTGCTCCTGGATGAGACTTTTGACATTCGGAAGAGATACACTGTAATAGACCACCACATGTACCTCTTTCATCTCTCGAAGGATCATCAGGTATTAAAAAGTTGAAAAGCTTCATTCGCAAGGCAGCCACGCGGGAAATGGATATTTAATGGTAAAAGTTTTATTATAGCTGACAATCAATATCAAGCAAACCTGATTCTTCTACCCAGCAGATCATTCAGTTGTAAAAGATGTTTACTGTGTTCGTCAGCCTGACAATACTGATGATATACAAATAATTACAAGAGCAGAAATAATAAGTACCAGTAATACTGCATTATGTTATTCATGGTGTAAAAAACAATAAAAACTAGGCATCCTCTGAAACGTAAGGTGATAAAAAGTAGCAGCTTAGATTGCCCATGGAAGCACACATTTATATATAATAACCTTGTAAAATGTTAAATCTCTCTCAGACAAGAAAGCCATATGTGTATGTCTGTACACCGTTACGTCAGTGCTACCAGGATTGAAAACCCTGGTATATACTACCTCATTACTAACGTCAACTAATGTTCGTGCAATAGCAAGGCCATGCCTCTCCATGAACCTCCGTTCAGGTGTCAAAATACCTAGAGTATGTGATACCTGTTTTTAATTTTTGCCTTTGGACGAGTCCAGATTTAATAATGGTCTCATGTCCAGCTGGAACAACAACGGTTTCTAACGCAATAACTCTACCGGATCTAATTGTTCCGTCTCAATTCTCCATGGGTAGTTTTTCACCTCTTATCATAAAACTGTTCTCATCATGATTCCAATTACAGCGATATTTCACTATGAAATCTGCTCCTAATAAATTTTTGGCAACCCCTCCTACAACTACTGTAATTTCAAACATCTCTTCTCCAAATGTCAAATTCATATTTGCTTGTCCCAAACATCTAATTTCATTACCGTCAGCAGCCACAAACCTCGTGTCAACTGGCTCTAGACTTGGCTTGTCAAAGAAAAATAAACTTCCTTAGTAATGAACGTCTGTTTTGCCCCTGTATCTACTTTCCAATTAATTGAAGATCCCTCAATTAAACCTCTGACCATCATGTTCCCGTCACAGGGGACTTTAGCTAAACAAAATCCTCCTTCCAAATCGTGTTGTGCACGACTGTTTCTACTGTAGTTAATTGATAGATCATTACCACGACCCTGCTGTGAGAGATCGGTCTGATCAATAGCGATATCATTATGATTTTTCGCCCTATTTTGTAACACCCCAATATCAGGCCCATTATGAGAACAGACTGAACGTAGGCCTACTGCCCCAGTCCTGTCTCGTTTAAAGAATTAGCATCTTCTTTATATGACTCGCGAACAAGTGGCCCATTTCCTGTACTTCGCGGATACCGCTGGGATTTACTGCCGGCATGTCCCTTATGGCGGTTATTGTAACCTGGGCGATTGAATTTGAAACCTTGTCCTCGCCCATTATGGATAGACCCAGAGTTTGTTTTATCATAAGCACCTCTGTAGTAGCCTCTTTTGGCGGGCTCGCTACGGGCACCGGTAAATATCTCATCCATTTCATCATCTGTGACGTCATTAACATAACTCTTTTTAGGTATGGTAAGCTCTTTTTCACTAATTCGTAATGACTCCTCTCGCATTGCATTAGTGACGGCTTCCTGTAAGGAATGTGGCATTGTCGGCTTAACTGCGAGACGAAACTCTTCGGTTCCACCACATTTATCTAGGAAAGACATAATGGCATACTCCTCAACTAGCTCGGGACTTTCAGGAGAAGCCCTGTGGTACAGGTCTTCAAGTGCCTGTCCGAAATCCCTAAATGACTCATTAGTCTTTCTACGGCGAATTTTAGCATCTGCAATGTATCTTTCTTTCATTGCAGTGTAACCAAATCGCTCTTCCATTCTCTGCCTTAATCGGTCATAGTTACGCTGCATAACGAGCGGAAGACCATAGGCGAACGTCTCCGCCTGGCCCCTTAAACAGCTGAGCAAAATACGTCTGGATTTTTCCTGGGTCCAGCCGTTTAACTCAACAATATTGTCAAAATATTGACGAAATTCTGACCAAATATCTAACCCAACACCACTAAAAGTGGATGGGGTATTCCCTAGGGGGTGCATCTGATGGATAATTACTGCCGTTTGTGTTGTAAGAATTGCTTGAGAATTATGGGCGCGAGACCTTGAGGGAGCATCAATTTCTGGATTTTTCACCGTTTCCAAATTGTTGTGAAAACTTTGCCTGAACTCGTCATCGTGATCGTCCAAATATCCCAAATCCTGACTCGATTCTAAAGCTCCAGTTAAAACAGGGCTGTTAGAATTATTCCTCCGAGTCTTGGAATCATGAAACTGATTATCACGTGACTCCTGAGCTCGTGAACGACAAATTCCCCATACAATTTTAATCAAAATGGTAAATAATACCATTCCCATGGTACCCAGTAGGACGTACATTACGTACTGCTGAGACTCCTTTACCACGGGGTGATTAGGAAATAAAAACCACGATGCTGCTACCATCCCTCCACAAATCAACAACAAACAACTCCACCGTAACCAAAGTTTTCCCCAAGTTACTGTACTAAATTTGGACTGCTGGGAAATTCCACTTGTAATTCCCCGTTCCGACTGACGACGCACCTGTGATGAGGGCATTCGTCTCGGCGTACTTGTCGCCGACGGACCTGAGGGTGAAAATATTCCCGAGTCCTCAAAATGAACTTGATTAAAAGTATGTGTACTTACCTGGGGGTTGGAGAATGATCAGAATGATCCATGTTTAACTCTTAAGTATGTTTTTCCACTCTAAGATAAACCCAAAATAACACAAGACGATCCCACACGCTGCCACCAATGCGACGATTTTCGTTGTGTTATAGTCCGTACATATGTACGTGTTTGATAGTTGCCGATCGTAATACTTTAACAATGGTATATGCCAATACAAACTGTGGTACCCGGAACTAGCGACCGGACAGGAAACAAGATGATAATTACCGCATTGATAAATTAGACTACAAGAAGTTGATCAGACTCCGTGTAACTTGTGTTTCCTCTCAAATCACTGAGTTCCTACAGTATGATGGCTGTCGTCCGCCACGTCACATAAAAGATAAATAGATTGGGTCGTCTTGTGCTGGGTTACCACTTGAGTGAAGAAACAACACAGTTGTAAAGTTCCAATAGTGTATTAAAATCCAAACAGAATATATACATGTACAGAATACAGAGGTATCACATCCAGCCTCTCATCCAGACTCGGGCTCTCGTCAGACTCGCTCATCCTCTCATACGCACTCTCTTTTATACCACTCATCATTTTAAGGTTCTCACGAGAACAGAAAACATCCCTAACAAACTCCTAATTGACAGGAGTTTGGGCACCCTGTTGACACATTTTGGGCACCCTATTGACACATTTTGGGCACCCTATTGACACATTTTGAGCGACATATAATTCGAAATTGGGCACACTAGTCATCAAGATAATCACTAAACCAACACAACACTTATTAAGTAATTATTTATCATAAAACCCCTAACTCCGATATATAAACACTCTCACGGTGTCAGTTATACGACTCTGGGTGCACATGGGCACCCATGCCCAAGTTAGTACTACTATTCGAGTTATGCCCCTTTGGTCCTATATCAAATATACATTACAATTGCTATTCAATGTTAAAATTGTCAAGATTTGTCTTAAAATTGAAATACGTGTATGCCATGCATTGAAAGCATTTTGTGTAATAGCATATGTTCAATAGCTACACAAATACCTTAACATTAGACTTCTTTTTTTTTTTTTTTTACATCTTTGATATAGTTATGAATGTTGAAAACACTGAAGAAAACAGCAAAACTCATATTTTAACATAAAAACTCTGTTATTAATAGTAATTGTTATTTCAAGAAATAAACATAAAAGTCAAATAAAAAAATACCGTGAAAATATTCGCTCGCTCCAATTTTTTCTGCTTTCAAAATATTTTTAGAATTAAAAAAATTTCACTCGCTCGCTCCTATTTTAAAATCCCAAAATCCGAAGAACAAGAAATCAAATTGGAATGGCCTAATGATAATACTAGAAAGCATGGTTATTGAGTCCATGTCAGTGCAAACTGTAAATATATATCAATACAAGTGCCAATTATGCTTTATTTTATTTGATATTTGTGTAAGAGCTACATGTTGATTCATACTTACGAAGTCATACTATCTATATAACCTGTTTGAGATATTTAAGTCTTTTCATTAATTTGCTTACTGGTATTAAGCAGGTTAAGATGCATGTGAAGTGAGGTTTCACCACATTTTATCTATCTTAATGTCACTGAAAGATTACTTGTCTCTATTTGTTTATAGCATAGTAAATAATGGTATATGGTTTTCTCCCAGCACACACATCTTCAGTACGTTTGAGGTGATGTAGGCGATCTCCTTGGGGCTATGCTGATGATTCTACAGATTTGAGGCTCTGTCCGCCTGCCTTGGTTAGTGTGTATTGAATGTAAATCTGAGTTTAATGTTTTGATATTGTTTGCTAAAATTTACTCAAAATTATACACCAATTAAGGGAGTTATGATGCAAAAAATTGAAATACCAATAAAACCTTATGGAGATCCATTTAAAAGTTGTGTAAAAATATTATTAAATTATTATTGCCTATATACATATATTTTCATTGAATTAATACACTGAAGTTGAATTTTCTCATGTAACCGCATGTTTATATATATTTTGTAGGGTATTGAAAACTCTATTTTACATTGTGATTTCGTACTTGATATACAGTTTATTTGGTCATGACAATTTTTTTTCTTTTTATCTACAGAGATGCAACTTTGATCTTTTGCTCCTGGATGAGACTTTTGACATTCGGAAGAGATACACTGTAATAGACCACCACATGTACCTCTTTCATCTTTGAAGGGATCATCCAGAACAGTATTTTGAAAAAGTTGAAAGCTTCATCGCAAGGCAGCCACGCGGGAAAGGGATATTTAATGGTAAAAGTTTTATTATAGCTGTCAATCAATATCAAGCAAAACCTGATTCTTCTACCCAGCCAGATCATTCAGTTGTAAAAGATGTTTACTGTGTTCGTCAGCCTGACAATACTGATGATATACAAATAATTACAAGAGCAGAAATAATGAGTACCAGTAATACTGTTCATTATTGTATTCATGGTGTAAAAAAACAATAAAAACTAGGCATCCTCTGAAACGTAAGGTGATAGAAAGTAGCAGCTTAGATTGCCCATGGAAGCACACTTTAATTAATAACCTTGTAAAATGTAAACCTGCTTTACTGACAGAAATGGAAATATTTCATTTTTTTCAGACCCAATCATTTATATCAAAAGAAGATAAATGTTTTTTGGATGTAGAATTGTACTAGATTGAACTATTCATCTTGCTACATCGCCAGGTTCATCCGAAGGTGTTTTTAGCCCACCATCAGCCCACCATCATCAGATGGTGGGCTATTCAAATTGCCTTTCGTCTGTGGTCCGTCGTCCATCCGTCCTTCTGTCCGTCCTTCCGTCCGTCCGTCCGTTAACAATTCTTGTTACCACTACTTCTCAGAAAGTACTAAAGGGATCTTTTTCAAATTTGATATGTAGGTTCCCCTAGGGCCCTAGTTGTGCATATTGCATTTTGGGACCAATCGGTCAACAAGATGGCCGCCAGGCAGCCATCTTGGATTTTGATAGTTAAAGTTTGTTACCGCTATTTCTCAAAAAGTACTGAAGGGATCTGTCTCAAATTTCATGTGCAGGTTCCCCTAGGGCCCTAGTTGTGCATATTGCATTTTGGGACTGATCGGTCAACAAAATGGCCGCCAGGCAGCCATCTTGGATTTTGATAGTTAAAGTTTGTTACCGCTATTTCTCAGAAAGTACTGAAGGGATCTTTCTCAAATTTCATATGTAGGTTGCCCTAGGGCCTTAGTTGTGCATATTGCATTTTTGGACCGATCAGACAACAAGATGGCCACCAGGCCGCCATCTTGGATTTTGACAATTGAAGTTTGTTACCGCTATTTCTCAGAAAGTTATGAAGGGATCTGTCCCAAATTTTCGTGGCAGGTTCCCCTAGGTCATTAGTTGTGCATATTGCATTTGGGACCGATCGGCCAACAAGATGGCCGCCAGGCAGCCATCTTGGATTTTGATAGTTAAAGTTTCTTACCGCTATTTCTCAGAAAGTATTGAAGGGATATGTCTCAAATTTCATGTGCAGGTTCCTCTAGAGGTCTTGTTGTGCATAATAGCATTTTCGGACTGATGCGGTGAACAAGATGGCCGACAGGCCGCCATCTTGGATTTTGATAGTTAAATTTGTTACCGCTATTTCTTAGAAAGTACTGAAGGGTCTTTCTCAAATTTCATATGTAGGTTCCCTAGGGCCTTAGTTGTGCATATTGCATTTTTGGACCGATCAGACAACAAGATGGCCACCAGGCCGCCATCTTGGATTTTGACAATTGAAGTTTGTTACCGCTATTTCTCAGAAAGTTATGAAGGGATCTGTCCCAAATTTCATATGTAGGTTGCCCTAGGGCCCTAGTTGTGCATATTGCATTTTGGGACTGATCGGTCAACAAAATGGCTGCCAGGCAGCCATCTTGGATTTTGATAGTTAAAGTTTGTTACCGCTATTTCTCAGAAAGTAATGAAGGGATCTGTCTCAAATTTCATGTGCAGGTTCTCTAGGGTCCTGTTTTGCACAAGTCATTTTCGGACTGATCGGTGACAAGATGGCCGACAGGCCGCCATCTTGGATTTTGATAGTTAAGTTTGTTTACCGCTATTTCTCAGAAAGTATGAAGGGATTAGTCTCAAATTTCATGGTGCAGGTTCCTCTAGGGTCTTGTTGTGCATAAATTTCTGGCTGATCGGTCAACAAGATGGCCGACAGGCCGCCATCTTGGATTTTGATAGTTGAAATTTGTTACCGCTATTTCTTAGAAAGTACTGAAAGGGATCTTTTTAAATTTCATATGTAGGTTGCCCTAGGGCCTTAGTTGTGCATATTGCATTTTTGGACCGATCAGACAACAAGATGGCCACCAGGCCGCCATCTTGGATTTTGACAATTGAAGTTTGTTACCGCTATTTCTCAGAAAGTTATGAAGGATCTGTCTCAAATTTCGTGTGCAGGTTCCCCTAGGTCATTAGTTGTGCATATTGCATTTTGGTAGGCAATGCTAGGTAGCCATCTTGGATTTTGATTATTGAAGTTTGTTACTGCCGATATTTCCTTAGTAAGTAATGAAAGAATGCTTTCTCAAATTTTAATATGAAGTTTGTAGTAAAAGTTTTGAAAAGCAGAGAAAAGATCCATCTTTCCATTGTCAGATGTAGAATTCATTCTTTTGGTGGGCGACAAGATCCCGCTCTGGGTTCTTGTCTTATGTAATGTTTTTCAAAGTGAAGATTGGTGGAAAAGAAATAAATTATTGTAGATTTATTGAATCAGGATATTATACTAATTTCATGGCCCAAGTAGGTAGGACTGCCTGATGGAAGTTTTAAATAGCAATACATCAGCAAAATCCTTATTTCTGCCACCAGGTTGTAAACCTGAAAATGCGACATTCTAAAGTTAATCCCAAAAGAGGAAGAGCAATAGGCGAAAAATAAAGGTGGAGAGAAAAACGGCTAGATGCACACAAAATTACAAAAACAATAAAAAAAAAAAATTAAAGCAGATACTGGCAAATTTAGTAAGGCCTGCTCAAGATACCTGTAATCATGTCAATTTTAGCTATCCATATTCTACATTGTGTTGGCAAAGGCTTTCATTGATGAAGTTGAGTCCTAAATGGCATTCTCAGATGGCTTGGTTTTTTACATCTGACCTGAATGATGAGTCAAGATCTCCCATTTGGCAAGAAAGTTTTTGATCATTATATTCCATAGATAAAATATAGATTAACCCATCAACATCGCGCAGCCTTTTTTTCTCTGAAAGAAAATGTTTCTCCCCGTGCCAAATTTACTAAGACACAATCGAATCTCTAAATCATATTATTCTAACGTGTCCATCCACATATCGGATGGCAAAACAAGATTTGAGAAAGATTTTTCCAACCTGCCAAATCCCTACCAAAACTTTTGAAACAATATCATTTAGTCATTTCATGAGAAAAAGTGAGATCGGGACAGGTACTGAAAGTTGTTTAAAACCATGTAAAACATTGCTATTGAATATTGAACATAATAAGTTTTTCACACAAACCACGATTTATAGAAGATTGTCTCCTCGGTGTCAAAACAAGCGCAGTGTGTGTTTCTACAGCTGAAGCATAATTAATAGACGCAGTTTACAGAATAGCTCCTCTTTCAAAAATTTGAAATTCTATGTGGTACCTTGTAATTGTTATTGATTCCTTTATACTGACAATTTTGGGTTCAAACCAGGAATCTATGTTTTTCATACATATTTAAAAATGTGGGAAATATTAGAAATTAGCAATGTATCCTTATGAACTCTCTAGATATTTCTACGGGTATAAATGTATGCAGTTTGCTCAATTTCTGAAAGACTATCTTATTCAGTCTTAGACAATCAACGGACAAAGATTTCAAACTTCAAGCTCAGTACTAAAGTCATGGAAGGTTTAGGTTTCTTTTGGGAAAACGATTTTGTAAAACTGACTCTGTGAATTCAGTCTACTTGCTAACTGCGGCGTGAATTCACTAAACTATAATATCCTTGCTTGGGTCTTATGAATATCACCTTAAATACTCTCTTTTCACTTGCTTGGATCTTATTGAAATCAGCACAACTTATAAACTTTTGTACTTGCTTGGAATCTTGTGAATTCAGCTAATACTTTAAACTTTGAACTTGCTTGGGTCTTGTGAAATCGTACTTATTTTTCCACTTGCTTGGATCTTATGAAATCAGCTAATAACTATAACCTTTGACTTGCTTGGGTCTGTGAATTTCAGGCTAAATACATATTAATTTTCAGCTTGCTTTGGTCTTTATGAAATCAGCTAAATCTAACTTTTTCACTTGCTTGGTTCTTGTGGAAATCAGCTAAAATCATAACTTTGACTTGCTTGCTGGTCTTGTTGAATTCAGCTAATACTTTTAATTTTGACTTGCTTGGTTCTTGTGAAATCACTTGAACCATAACTTTGACTGTATTGCTTGCGGTCTTGATGAATCAGCTAAAAACTATAAAGCTTTCCTTGCTTGGGTCTTATGAACTCAGCTAAATCTACTTTTTTCACTTGTCTTGGGTTCTTGTGAAATTAGCTTAATCTTTAACTTGCACTTGCTTGAGGGTCTTTTTAATCCTGGCTAAATCTACATTTTGATCTTGATTTTTTATATAAGTGCTTAATGTAAAATGGCAATAAATTAAATATTATTTCAGCTAAATACACATGTACTATGTTTCTCACTTGCTTGGGATTTGTTTAAATCAGCTAAATCTACTGATTACATTGCTTTTATGATTGTCTTGAAAATCAGCTGGCTGTGACTCATTTTTAGTCTCCTAAAATTTCTTACTTATAGTTTTCCAGCAATTTCTAAATACCAATAATGAATGTATATAGTAAAGTATTAATTATACAATGTCTGAAATATAGTCTCTAAAAAGTAAAAAACTGTAGCCCAAATATACATACTGTCATTTGTAATACCTGTATAGACATTTGTGTGGTTGGTATTGTCATGGTGAATAATTTTTCATAATTTTATCAACAAGATTGGTTTCAATCTTGGATTTTCAAGATGACCTTAAAACATTGTACAGCCCTCACCATGAAAGATGATGACATTTAATATGCTTAGAGGGATATTTTAATATGTAATATGTGTGTTATTTAATAATTCATTTTTTAGTGTCAGAAGGACATGTGAATTTTTATGTTGTGGTGCAGATACCCATGTGACATTAAGGTCAAGCATCAACTTTTTTCATTGAAACATGCTTCTGTTTAAATAACAGTGTCCCAGAGACAGCATTGCCTCTTGAGAGGAAGAGCTACATGTGTTCTAATTTTTACTAATTAATGATTGTCATTCTGCAGGTCACAGCCCATTATTTTGGCCTAAGATTTGGATAAGAGGGCAAAGCTAGCATCATGTGTTGCATCGATCCCTGACAGTTTTACGCGTAACCTTTTGATAGGTGTTTCCTAGAAGTAACATAGGTTGTGTTTTGTTTTTTGGGTTTGCTCTGTTATTAAAGATTTGTGTGGTTGAGATGTCGCCATACAATCCTGGCGCAAATTTTTCACTGATTCTTTGATCTAGTGTTTTGATGATAAGTTACAATATAGAATATAATATTAGTACTATTATTATGATAATACAGTCATAGATTGACATTCTCACATTAACTTTTTAACATTTCATTAGTGGTCATAAGCATAGTTTAATGCCCGAGTTAGTAGCATTTAAACCTGGTTAGACTTATAGTCAATTTGACTACTTGTAAAATCATGTAGCAAGTATTTTAAATTTGAACTGTGCCACTTTTTTAAGGGTATGATAAGGCAGTGTATGATCAATGTATTACCAATTTCATTGCATGAGTGTACTGTAGATTGATTCTCATCAATATTTGTTTCTCGCATATTTGCATTACCTGTACAAATAGGTAGTTTTTTTATATGTTATATTAGGTACCTACATACATGTAACCTGGGCTATATTTCAACTGTGTATATATTAATTCTTGTGGCCATTTCAGGTGATTTTCTAATTCATATTAGATCTTCTAAGTGATGAAACACTTGGCAAGCTGTGAAATATCATACCTGCCCTTTTCTTGTATGGAGTTTAGGGTTTAGGACACCCTCTCAGCAGCAATATCTTATCCTATTTGGTGGGCCATGCCCCGGAATCCTATTAATCTTTTTATAGCTTTTATATAATTGGACTCACTTGCTTTCAGTAGCTTGGTTTGGTGTAGTGTAAGTTTCTGTTGTCCGTTGTTCATTACTGGAGAGTCAAACACCAGTTGCACCACAGTTGTTACTTTCTCTTCACTCCAAACAAATGAATAAATTTGACACAAATTGATACTTTCCATCATCCTTTTGAGGTTGTTTGTTTTCTTAAAAAAAGTATATGTTTGAAAAATATCCAGAATAAAAAATAATGCCGACTTGACACATAGTTTGTTAAAAATACAATTTTAATTTTGGCCTCTCAATATAATGTTGACAGTGACCGTAATAATATTGACAGTTGCACGTATTAATGTTGCAATGACATGGGGTATAGTTTTGACAATAACATTGTATAATGTTGACAATGACAATGGTATATATGTTGACAATGACATGGTACAATGTTGACAATGACATGGTATAATGTAGACAATAAACATTGGTAGGAATGTTGACAATGACATGGTATAATTGTTGACAATGACATGGTATATATTATTGACTAATGACATGGTAATAATGTTGACATAAACATTTTGTAGAATGTTGACAATGACGATGGTATAATGTTGAACAATGACTTGGTATAATATGTTTGACAATGACATGGTTAATAAATGTTGACAATGACATGGTAGAAATGTTGACAATGACATGGTATAATGTTTGACAATCCGAGAATGGTTAAATGTTTGAGCAATATGACTGGTCATATGTTGACATGACATGGTATAATGTTGACAATGAACATGGTATAATGGTTGACAATGACATGGTAGATATGTTGACAATGAATGGTATACAAATGTGGACAATGACATGGTATATGATGTTGACAATGACATGGTATTCATGCCATGTTGACAATTGAATGGTAGAATGTTGACAATGACATGGTAAGAATGTTGACACATGGACATGGTATACTGTTGACAATGACAATGGTTAATAATGTTGAGATCGGAATAACATTGTGAATGTTGACATTATGCGATGGTATATATGTTGAACAATGACATGGTATATGTTGACAATGCATGGTATAATGTTGACAATAACATTGTTTAGAAATTGTTGACAATTGACATGGTATAATGTTTGACAATGACATGGTATAATGTTGCAATGACAATGTATAGATGTTTGACATTGACATTTTGTAGAATGTTGACAACAAAGTATGAATGTTGACAACAACAATGTAATATGTTTGACAATACATTTGTATAGTGTTGACAATGACATGGTATAATGTTGACAATGACATGGTATAAGTTGACATGACATGGTATAATGTTGACAATAGAACATGGTATAATGTTGACAATGACATGGTAGAATGTTGACAATGAATGGTAGAATGTTGACATCGAACATGGTATAATGTTGAACAATGACAATGGTAATTAATGTTGACCCAATGACATGGTATATTGTTTGACATCGACATTGGTCTATTGTTGACAATTGAACATATGGTAGAAAACATTGCATCATGAGGACGTATGTGGTGTGATATTGTACAAAAACTGCATATGAAGGACGTATGTGTTTGATATTGTAGAAACAACTGCATACGAGGACGAATTTGTATGTGATATTGTAGAAAACTGCATATGAGGACGTAATGTATCGTGATATTGTATGAAAATAACTGCATATGAGGAACGTATGTGTGTGATAATTGTAGAAAACTGCATATGAGGACGTATGGTGTGTTGAGTATTGTTAGAAAACCTGCATAATGAGGACGTAATGTATGTGATAGTTGGTAGAAAAACGGTGCATACGAGGGAACGAAATGTAGTGGTGATATTGTAGAAAACTGCATATGAGGACGTATGTATGATGATATTTTGTAAGAAAAACTGGGCATAGGGAGAACGATGTTTTGATATTGTAGTGATAATAATTTCTTTATTGCTATTATGTTATAGGATTTCGGTATAAGTGAGTTGATCATTGAGCTAGAAATCTGGCATTAATTCTGAGGAAGCGGTAAATGGTAACGTGATATTAGTTAGGTACAACTGCATATAATGACGAATGCACGTTGATATTGTAGCGCAAACTGGCATTATGAGGACGTATGTGCTTTTGATAGATTGGAATGAAAACTGCTTATGAGGAGTCGTTATTGGGTACCGGTTCGATATGTGCTAGGAGACCTGCATATACAGGACGAATGTACGTGATATTGTAGACATACTGCATCTATGGAGGAACTTGGGTATAGGTGCGTGATAATTGTTTCTTGAATGTGTGGCGTATGAGGACGTATGTGCGTGATATTGTTGAAGATGTGTGCGTATGAGGATACGTATGTAACGTGTATTTGTTTGAATGTGTGCGTATGAGGATGCGGTTGTACATGATATTGTTGTGAAATGCGTGCTATGAGCAGGACTTATGTAATGTCAAAATTGTTGAAAAGTGGTCAAGTGCAAATGTTGTTCTAATGAAAAGTGTTAGAAAGTTGGCATATGAAGACATTAATATGAAATTGTTGTGAAAGTGTGTGCATATAATTATATGTTTGTGATGTTGGAAAGTGGTCACGCGCGTACGATGTAAAATGTTAAAAGTTTAATGGAAATGAACATATTAATGTGACATAGATCGTGTCGTAGTGTGGTATTGGTATTGCAGAGACATATCGACTATATACTCGTTTGTTTAGCATGAACGAATACAGAAATGAGAAAGCTATGCAGCTAAATTCTAAAACTACAATGTTTATGGTATGTATATAGCATATTAATACACAGAGATGGTTAACAAATTGTCGTAGAAGTAACTGAGTCGGTGTACAAGAAGAATATCGATGATTTATAGAGTGTTCTATTATCTGTTGTCGAAAAGTCCTGGGTAATATTCTGAATCATATGATCCTGTTCCAGGTTTAATTTAACAATATGATCACAAATGCCACCAGATGAGGAAATTCGAATGGTCCACAGATTATTGTTGTAAAGTTCCTATCGGGTTGCATATTTGAATAAATCCCACAATATTTCAGTGTTGTAGTATAATCCACAGATTGAAAGTCGCAATTAACTTCTCGTGGACATCTGGCTCGCATCGCTCTCCGAGATAGAGAATCCAACTAGTAGGAGCAGTTACAACCTCTGTATAGAGTCTCAGAGTTTCTCCTTCGATTAAGTGATGCTTCTGCATGACATACAGGTCTGCATTACAGTTGCTCGATTTAGCTTTTGACACAGTTTGGAGGGTATATCATATCCTAGGCTAACGAAGATCCGCTTAGATGTCAAGGAAATATTGGGAACCTTTCTGACTTCGTCTGAAATATCTAGGGTCACTATACTGGAAACAGTAAACAAATAAACACCACACCACTAGGCTATTGTGAATCGGTGACATCCTAGTCTTAAGCGATGGACTTACAGTGTCCTAACGCGAATTGGCAAGGCCTAGGCTTGAGCATGTTGCAAGCACTCCGTATTTTCGGCATTTCTTTATTTTATCGCGGCGTGGCTTTGGGTATTGGATTGGCGGTCATGTGCATCCTTTCGGGTGGCCCGTCGTTGCTCCGTTGTTATTACTTTCTGGAAAATAGATCATTCTAGATTCTCTTAGCTGATAATCAACATGTTTCAAACATTTATTTGGTTTTATACAATGATAATATTCTAGAAAGTTCTATAACCTAATCAATAATATGACCTTTATTAGGATGTATTGATAATAAGCTATAGGAGTTTATCTCCCTTATGCTAATAACAACATGTATTTAGCGTGTCATTCCATAGACACACACCCCTCCTTATAAGAAAAGAAAGTTTTCTTGGAAAGGAAACTTTCTTAAAATATCAAGTTCATTTAAATCCCTTTGATAAACGCATCAGCCCAGAATATTGTCTTTCCTTTGATATGTTTGAATGTCAAGATTGGTACTCTGCAAAGTCAACTCCCACCGTATATATGTATGTTAATTCTCCTCCTCTAAGAAGCATAATATGGGTTTGTTGTGCGGTGAGACCAACAGGCACAACTGTAGTGCAGAGATATCATCATTCAATTGGTTCAGGCAACAAAATCAATGCTAAACATTTTTCTCTGGTGGATGAATTTTCTAATCTTCGTGGTGTTTGTTCAAATTTTATTTCGGAGAATTAACAAATTGGAGTTAGTCAATTTGTTCAGGAACCTTCCTTGCAGTCAAAACAGCACCAACACTACATCGCTGGCGTTCAGACAAACAGTTTTAAACTGTTTTATTAAAATCTGGAGGGGCAGTCAGAACGGGTGAATTGATTAGTATGGCTTTCCATTTCTCAAAGGCGACTTACATTCGTCTGACCAGACAATTTGACATATTTCTGTTAACAAAGCCCAGTAAGTGGAGCTGCTATAGACAGAGAAATTTTTTTTTTTGACAAAATTTTCTGTAGTATCTCAGCCATACACCAAGAATCGTCATCAGCTCTCTTGCTTCCAGGTAGTGAAAAAAAATCTATATAATTGATTCTTGGTGGTTGGCCTGAACAGGTTTAACGCTGCCCTGTCCTACACATGGCCCTAAAAATTCAACAGTTTGCATGAACAAAATTCACATTTCATAAGGTTTAACAGTCAATTTCATGGTGTTGAGTCTCTGCGAAGATATTCACGAATCACCGGCGTAGATGGTCTTTCCCACATGTGTCGTGGTAGTTGATTGACGTCATCATGTATCCATCAGCAGCCTTCCAGGGTCTGATATCGACACTGTTAAGAAGACGTTGAATGTTGCCGGGCATTCTTCATACAACGGGCATACTTTTGTACTGGTACGAACCTTGGACGGTTACAAATGCGACACT
>SAYR01046743.1:115636-128449 GCA_004382745.1 Argopecten irradians irradians | reverse complement strand
TGTGTGAAACATCGTTGGGGAAGAAGGACAATCATTTTTATATAATGAGGCTGGTCCGACCCTAGGGGCAAGAGGGGCGGGGGCTGCCAAAGAGGAAATTTTTTCTTAATTTAAGCTTTAAAATTACTCCTCATTCATTCCTTGAATGGATTTTCATCATATTTGTGTGAAACATCATTGGGGAAGGACAATCATATTTATATAATGAGCCTGGTCACGCCTAGGGGCACGAAGGGGGGCTCAAAAGGCGGAATTTTTTAATTTGAAGCTTGTAAAATCGCTACTCCTGCCTTCATCCTTGGAATGGATTTCATCCATATTTGGTGTGAAACATCATTTGGCGAAGGACAATCATATTTTATATAAATGAAATAGATCCGACCACATATGGCAGAGGGGCGGGCCCCAAAAAGGGCAAATTTTTTTAATTTAAGCTTTAAAAATTCCTATCTACCTCTTTCATCCTTGGATGGATTTCATCCATATTTGGTGTGAAACATCATTGGGAAGGTACATTCATATCTTTATCTAAATTGAGCCTAGGTCCGACGCCCTAGGGGCTGAGGGATTGGGCCCAAAAGGGCAAATTTTCTTTATTTTAGGCTTTAAAAATGCCTACTCCTCATTCATCCTGAATGGATTCCATCTATATTTGGTGTAAAATATGCATTGTGGAAGGACAATCATATTTTATATAAATGAGCCTAGGTCCGATCCATAGGGCTGAGGGTGGGGCCCCGAAATTAGGACAATTTTCTTAACCTTTAGCTTTATAAATCCTACTTCTCCTTCAATCTTGGATGGATTCATCATATTTGGTGTGAACATCGTTGGGGAAGAAGGACAATCATATTTTTATAAATGGAGCCTGGTCGACACCTAGGGGCAGAAGGGGCGGGGCTCCAAAAGAGTGAATTTTCTTAATTTAAGCTTTAAAATCCTTCTCACTTCATTCATCCTTGATGGATTTCATCCATATTTGGTATGAAACATCATTGGGGAAAGACAATCTATATTATATAAAAATGAGCATGGTCCGACCCCTAGGGGCAGAGGGCGGGGCTTTCCAAAAGGGGTAAATTTTCTTTAATTTAAGCTTTAAAAAAATCCTACTCCACTTCATCCTTGGATGGATTTCATCATATTTTGGTGTGAAACATCATTGGGGAAGGATCAATCATAATTTTATATAAAATGAAATAGATTCCGACGCACTATGGGCAGAGGGGCGGAAGAGGCCCCTAAAAGGGCAAATTTTTCTTAAATTTAAGCTTTAAAAATCCTACTCTTATTCATCCTTCGGATGGATTTCATGCATATTTGGTGTGAACATCATTGGGGAAGGAACATTCTATTTTAATATTAAATGAGCCTGGTCCACCCCTAGGGGCCTGAGGGATTTGGGCACATAAAGGGCAAATTTTTAATTTTAGCTTTAAAAATCGCTACTCCTAACTTCATCCTTGATGGTTCCATCTATATTTGGTGTATAAATATGCATTTGAGGGAAGGAAATCATTATTTTATTATAATGAGCTCTGGTCGCGACCCTGGGGCTGAAGGGGTGAGGCCGGAAAGGGCAAATTTTCAAATTAATTTTAGCCATTAAAAATCCTTACTTCCTCCTTCATCTTGGATTGGATTTCAGCCATATTTGGGGATGAAACATCGTTTGGGGAAGAAGGACAAATCATATTTTATATAATGAGCCTGGTCGAGACCCTAGGGGCAGGGGTGGGGCTCCAAAGGGGAAATTTTCTTAATTTAGCTTTAAAATCCTACTCTCCTTCATCCTTGAAATGGAATTCATCCATATTTGGCTGTGAACTTCCAATTGTTGGGAGGACAATCATATTTTTATAAAATGAAATACGATCGATCACTATGGGCAGAGGGCGGGGCTCCAAAAGGTCAAAATTTTTCTTAAATTTAAAGCCTAGATCCTACTCCTCCTTCATCCTTTGGATGGAATTCATCCATATTTAGTGTAAAACATCATTGGGGAAGGACAATCATAATTTTAATATAAATGAGCCCTGGGTTCCGACCCCTAGGGAGAGGGACGCGGGCGCTAAAAAGGGGAAATTTTCTTTATTGAGCTTAAAAATCCTACTAGTCCTTCATCCTTTGGATGGAATTTGCAATCTATATTTGGTGTAAAATATCATTGGGGAAGGACTAATCATATTTTCGTATAAATGAGGCCTGGTCGCGATCCTCCTAGGGGCTGAGGGGTGGGGCCGCCGAAAGGATAAATTTTCTAACTTTAGCTTGTAAAAATCCTACTTCTCTCTTATCCTTGGATGGATTTCATGCCATATTTGGTGTGAAAACATCGTTGGGGAAGAAAGGACAATCATATTTTATATAAATGAGCCTGGTCCCCCTAGGGGCAGAAGGGCGGGGGCTCCAAAAGAGGAATTTTTTTCTATAATAATAATAAGCTTTAAAATCCATACCTCTCAATTCATTCTTTGAATGGATTTTCATCGCATATTTGATGTGAAACATCATTGGGGTAAGGACAATATATATTATATAAATGAGCCTGGTCCGACCCCTAGGGGCAGAAGGGGCGGGTGCTCCAAAAGGGGAAAATTTTCTCTATTTAAGCTTTAAAACTCGCTACTCCTCTTCATAGCCTGGATTGGATATTCATTCCATATTTGGGTGTGAAACTTCATTTTGGGGAAGGACAATGCAATCATTTATATATATAAATGAAATAGATCCGACACAGTTATGGGCAGAGGGGCGGGGCCCCAAAGGGCATAATTTTCTTAATTTTAGCTTTAAATATCCTACTCCTCTTTCATTACCTTGGATGGATTTCATCCATATTGGTGTGAAAACATCATTGGGGAGGACTTTTCAATTCTTATATAAATGTAGCTCGGTCCGAACGCCGCTAGGAGGCATGAGGGATTGGGCCCAAAAAAAGGGAGAATTTTCATTAATTTAGCTTTAAAAATCTCTACTCCTCCTTCATCCTTGAATGGATTCCATCTATTTTGGTGTAAAATAATCATTGGGGAAGGACAAATCATATTATTATATAAATGAGCCGTGTCCGATCCCTAGAGGGCTGGGGTGGGGCCCCGAAAGGACAAATTTTCTTAACTTTAGCGTTTTAAAATCCTCACTTCTCCTTCATTACTTGGATGGATTTCATACCATATTTGGTGTGAAACATGTTGGGGAAGAAGGGACAATCATATTTTATATAAATTGGCCCTGGTCGCTACCCCTAGGGGGCAGAGGGGACGGGGCTCCAAAAGAGGAAATTTTCTTAATTTTAAGGCTTTAAAATCACCTAACTCCTCATTCTACTTGAATGGATTTTCAATCCATATTTTGGTATGAAACATCATTTGGGAGGCATCAATATATTATATAAATGAGCCTGGTCCGACCCTAGGGCAGAGGGGCGGGGCTCCAAAGGGGAAATTTTCTTAATTTAAGCCTTATAAAAATCCTACATCCCCTTCATCCTTGGATGGATTTTCATCCTATTTTGGTGTGAAACATCATTGGGGAGGACAATATCATATTTTATATAAAATGAAATAGATCCGATGACAACTATGGCAGATGGGCGGGGCTCCAAAAGGGCAAATTTTCTTATTTTAGAGTTTAAAAATCCTACTCCTGCTTGTCATCCTTGATGGAATTTTCTCATATTTTGGTGTGAAACATCTTGGGGAAGGACAATTCATTTTTATATAAATGAGCTGGTCCGACACACATAGGCGGCATGCAGCGGCATTGGGCCCCAAAAAAGGGCTAATTTTCTTAATTTCAGCTTTAAATCCTACTCCTCCTTCATCCTTGAATGGATTCCATTCTATATTTGGTGTAAAATATCATTGGGGAATGGACAATCATATTTTATTGAAAAATGAGCCTGGTCCGAACCCTAGGGGCTGAGGGTGGGGGCCCCTAAGGGAAATTTTTCTTAATTTTAGCTTTAAAATCCTACTTCTCCTTCATCCTTGGATGGATTTCTATCCATATTTGGTGTGAAACATCGTTGGGGAAGAAGGACAATCATATTTTATATAATGAGCCTGGTCCGACCGCTAGGGGCAGAGGGGTGTGGGCTCCAAAAGGGGAAATTTTCTTTAATTTAAGCTTTAAAATCCTACTCCTCCTTCATCCTTGAATGGATTTCATCCATATTTGGTGTGAAACATCATTGGGGAAGGACAAATCATATTTTATATAAATGAAATAGATCCCGATCACTATGGGCAGGGGGCGGGGCTCCAAAAGGTCCAAATTTTCTTAATTTAAGCTAGATCCTACTCTCCTTCATCCTTGGATGGATTTCATCCATATTTAGTGTAAAACATCATTGGGGAAGGACAATCATATTTTATATAAATGAGCCTGGTCCGACCCTAGGGACAGAGGGATGGGGCCTAAAAGGGGAAATTTTCTTAATTGAAGCTTAAAAATCCTAACTAGTCCTTCATCCTTGGATGGATTTCATCCATATTTGGTGTGAAACATCATTGGGAAAGGACAATCGCATTTTATATATGAGTCTGGGTCCGACCCCCTAGGGCCTGAGGTGTGGGGGCCCAAAAGGGCAAATTTTCTTAATGTTAGCTGGCCACTTCCTGTTTTTCAGATTTTGGTCTCCAATCTCAATGAAAATTGGTCTAAGGGGTTTAAATTAATGCCGAACAACATGCAAACATTTTCATTAAGTCTTTGGTTTTCCAAGATGGTCGGGCTGGCCCACTTCCTGTTTTCAGGTTTCAGTCTCCAAT
This sequence comes from Argopecten irradians irradians, assembly GCA_004382745.1. Taxonomy (NCBI): domain Eukaryota; kingdom Metazoa; phylum Mollusca; class Bivalvia; order Pectinida; family Pectinidae; genus Argopecten; species Argopecten irradians. The sequence goes on along the minus strand of SAYR01046743.1, from coordinate 123,674 downwards.
CTCAAGGAAAATTGGTCTATAGGGGTTTTAATTGATTCTGAAGGGGAACTTTAGGTGAGGACAATCATATTTTATAAAGGACCTAAGACCCATGGGGATAGTATGGCGGATGTCCAAAATGGAAGCTTTGCTGAAATTTGGCTTTAAAATCCGTAAATGGGTTACAACCATATGTGGATGAAGGGCTACCAAGTTTGTTCAACGAATGACATTTACCTATTTCAGAAACTTACATATTCAACTAAGGAGTTCTTGTATTGTTTATATTAATTGTTAACCAATACTTTATACTGTGACTTTGTTGTTTTGTGCAATGAGTCAGATGACCGTTAAGGCCCATGGGCCTCTTGTTCCTTATAAAGGAAGTTGTTGATATCTTCTTGGTGCCCCTGGACTCTGATCTGGTGGTCATTTATTGAGGTCAAGGTGCACTTTAAACTAAGCACATCCTGCAGGGGCGGGGGGAAACATGTCTTTTTGCCCCCCCCCCCATTTTCGCGGAGTGAACTGTTCTAAAAATTCACATTTGAAAGAAAAAAGGGTCCTCCTACACATTTTTGAACTTTTTAGAAAATATTTCGCTGCACGTTTCCTAAAACATTCAAGCATGTAATGTTCAAACCTTTAATAATGAAAATTCAATACACACGAACTAGACTAAAAATATCCATCAAGGAATTATACTATTACAAAAAATGCTTGTTAAAAGATTTATTTGTTTATATGTCTTAGCGAGACAATCAGTTTGATTATTATTTGAGTTTACACACAATGTGCCGATGGTGTGAATCCGGTATATTCAAATCCCTCGGACCCCCAATAAATATGTAATGATACATGAAAAAAGTAAATAAGTAAATCAAGTATCTCCTGTGGGTGCGGGGCGCGGGGGGGGGGTGTGTGTTATGAAATTATGAAATATTGAGGACCTTTGCCCCCCCCCCCCCACGTTTCATCTTCCTACGCCACTGTCCTGTCAGAATCACTGAAGTTTTGACTATGTTTTGATTAATACTAGTTATGTGATAAATAGAATCTTACACTCATGGCTACATCATTTGAAATTTATTAAACTGAAATTTATAAAATTTGAAATACCACGAGCCTTTAAGGATATTTTGACATTTTATTTCCAAAATACCAAGTTTTCTGGGGTTTTTTAAAATATCATACAGTATCTAGGTAAAAGGAGACCTAGTTATAACACTCACTATACAGTAGTGAATGTCAAACTTGTAACAGCCTCATCAGCTTGAGAAAGGTTTTCAAAATGTTTCTAAATCAAAAAAACAATTTAAAAAAAAAAAGGTATAGACTTTTAAATATATGATTTGCTTGCTGTTGACATTTTTTTCATCTGTGATGAATAACACTTGGAAACGGTAACTATTTTAAATACTAGTACCTATATATATATATAAATTAAATATGATTAATAAAACAAAAGACTGAAGTATGAAAGATGTACCAATTAAGTAATTCATTTCTGCATATGAATAAAAGCTACAAATAGATCCTTTAATGTGATGATTTATTTAACTGATTTTCATATCATTCAGCAGTATCAAGGATTTAAAATAATTTAATTACCTGGTACCATATGTGTTCCAATTAGGATGTACAATTCGGATGTAGAATAGAGTTCTCTTTTTTTATTAGTTTAACGTCCTATTAACAGCCATGCAGGGTTATTTAAGGACGTGCCAGGTTTGATGGTGGAGGAAAGCCGGAAAACTCGGAGAAAAATCACAGACCAGCTGTCAGTACCTGGCAAATTCTCCACATAGGATTCGAACTTGTGACCCAGAGGTGGACGGCTTGTGGTAATATGTTGGGACAACTTTACCACTTGGTCACCGTGGCCCCACGAATAGAGTTCTCATAAAAGGTCTCATAAATGTTATGATAATTAGAAAGATTGGCACCTAATATAACTCATTACCCTAATTGCCCAACATGAAATTTGAATTAGCATTATACATTTCCAAGGCATTTCTTGATTAAAGCACTATATTGTTAAATATCTTATGCAAGTACATGTATGATCAGATGCATGTATACCATCAAACAACTGACTTACTTGTAAAAGGGTACGTGGGTTTTAAATTAAAAACTTAATATTCTTTAAATGTTCATATTAACAGTTTTCATTGGGATTAGATAAAGGGAGGTAATTGGCTTATTATTTTTTAAGGTATATTTTCTAGCAAAATGCTCAATATCACTAAAAGAATTGCAAAAACAGAGAAATGTAGGTTTTGTTATGGATTGAGTATTCGGTCAGACCAATATTGTCTATATTTTGACATTTTTTTTATCTACATGTGGAAAAACAGTTTCTTATTGATAAAATGGGGGTAGCAGAGACTTTTACATGATTATTCGTGATGCACATGTATAATTACATGATATTTTTCAAATCTTTGATGCCGTGTCATTATGAAACGATATAATCCATATTAAATGAATCCTGGTTATTTTATATTTTTTTATAATTTTTTTTATTTTTCAAGACATTTTATAGTACATAACATAATACAGGCATATACACATTCACTCAGACATACCATATACAATATACATGTATGTATAGTAATTGCAATCATATGAAGTACATACATACATTTATACATCTATTAGATAGATTTATACATTTTCTGGTTATTTTAACTTGATTATAGCAGTAGTTTTATTTTGTTGTTTTTTTCTCTGTAAAAAACTGTTTAACATTTCTTGCTCTCTAAAATGTATGTATTTGTAAGAGATTGAGTGCCAGCCAGGCGATATTGTCTATCATTTCCATTTTTTTACTTTTTTTTTCGATAAAATGGGGGTAGCTAGCAGAGACTTTTGCATGATTATTCATGAAAATGCATATTCCAGGCAGCAATAGCAATTATGATGAACTCCTTGCTTAATTGTATGTCATTGGGACAATTATAAAATGCCACATTCAAGTTTTAAGTCTCCCTTTATTTAAGAAAATAGCAGAGCAATAGCCTAATCCTTCTCCATATGCCCGGGGTTACTATCACTCAGGGGTTGGTTTGAAGTTGGGTGTTACTTTCTCTGTAATCTTGAAAGGAAGTCTATGCAGGACTCAGTTTTGAGGTCACCTGAGATGAAGTCTCCAGTGACCTAATCTAATTTTGCAGAGACCTTTCAAGGCCAAAAGTCAATCAAAATTGTGAATTATATGGTCCCCTAGGAACCTGAGGGTTGGGGCCAAAAGGGGTCAATTAGGCTAAAACTTCAACAATCTTCTTCTAAAATTCAAGAAATAGTGGAATCAAATACTCTTCATATATGGAATCACGTGGGGAGGGGGTCAAGTTTACTATAGTTTATTTAGGTAAAACACATTTTTGAGCATTATTTGGTCATTTGTAATAGAAAATGAATCAAAATTATCAGTATGAAATGGTCAATGAATCATATTAACATATTTCCCATAACTGACCCTCAGGGGCCTGAGGGGTGGGGCTTAACTGGGTCAAATAGGATAGGCTTAAACTTCAAAAACCTTCATCTAAAATTGTGGAAATGGTAGAATCAAATACTCTTCATAGATGGAAAGGTCTTAAGGTCCTTTACAATAATTATGAATTATATATGAACCTTGGGGTCTCATGTTTTCCCCTCGGGAGGGGTCAAGTTTACTATCGTTTTTATAGGGAAAACACATTTTTGAACATTATTTGGTCATTTGTAATTAAGGATTAAAGTCTCTTTCTGGTGGTTCTATCGAAGGATAAAGTTGAGTAGGGTATCGATATTTGGAATGGACCGCGAAGCGGTCCATGAAACAAATATCGATACCCTACTCAACTTTATCCTTCGATAGAACCACCAGAAAGAGACTTTAATCCTTTTATTTACAGTCTTAACTATTATTTTCATAGCTCAAAATTTACCCTTAATAGTGTTTGTGGCATTTATAAGACTAAAATTGAATTATATCGTTTGGTTCCGACAGGCATTTGGAACAGCCACTCGAAGTGCGAAAATTCCCGCCAATTTATCAATGAACATACAAATAAAATGAGTTCCGTCTGATGAAGCATATATCTGGGGTTTTCCCGGTATGGAACTATAAATCGTTTTATTTACCTGTTGTTAAAAACACCATGATGCAAAGCAGTTTGGTTTTAATCGTATGATTACACACGCTTACACAATTCATAACGTGGCAGGATATTTAACGTAGTTGTGACGCGGCGTCCGATTAAAACCGCTTGTGTCAAGGAGGTGTGACAAACATAGAGTTTCTTCAATTTTGTGATCACTTGAGTTCTACTTAATCAGTTCACGTTTGAAATTTCTTGAATACACAGATGTTTACATAGTTCCATGTCATTATTTCCGGATTTTGGAGATTCAAATGTATCGGACGTCGTTTCGAGGAACATGTACAAACACAGGTAGGCCCACTACTGTAAACGTTTACCGCTCTCAAAATGTTAGCTTATATTTATATTGTTGTTTCAAACACTTCAATAAATATTAGAGGTATCTATTACAAGTATTGTAAAGCTACAATTGTAGGATTCCATTTCATTGATATTTCGAAACACCCAAACGTCATTGTAAGGCCTACTCTCGCCGATTCACAGTAGATAACGCACAGGACTTGTCTGTCCCCCGAGATGAACAAAAAATGCATTGTCGTGCTTAGGTTCGTTTTGGTTAAACTTATCCAACTCAAAGACTGATGATGTCCTTACATATCTTATCCATTCGCGTACAACCAAAGATGTTAAAAATACAAATAGGATGTAGATCTAGGCTACATGTTGTAGCGAACAACACAGACTCACCGACACAAACATGTAAAACATTGCGACGTCATCGGAATGTGCAAAACTGTACATTGTACAACATTGTTTTATTTATCATAGCACGGAAGCATTGCTCAAAAGAGGTTACGGTTGTACATAAACAATGTAACTTTTTCTACATTTGTATTTACACACGTACATGTATATTTGTTCAAACCTATTTTGATACATGTAAGCTTACATGTTCATCGAACGTACGTTCGGTACTGAAAAAAACACCAAAAGTTTCTGATTTGGGCCACCATAAATTCATCCGTGCGGCCTCAAATTGCGCGTGACATACTCAATCTATCGAGAAATAAAGTTGAGTAGCCTTTGGTTGAAATCAACGGGGTTTATACTATCAATTCACCACTGACCTGTAAATTAGAAAATGAGTCAAATGTTGTCAGAATTATCAGTATGATAATGGCCATTGAATCCTATTAACAAATTTTCCATGACTGACCCCAGGGGCCTGAGGAGTGGGTCCAAAAGGGGTTTCTTTTAATTCATAAATGCTTTTTAAAGATTTGAACCAACTTTGCAATGTTCTTTCTGTATCAGCACTCAGGTGACCATCAAGGCCTCTTGGGCCTCTTCGTTTTCATCTGAACTGCATCCAAATTTTTACTAAGAGATATTAGTCCATGAGTGGATATTACGTCAGTGATAGTAACCCCTGGAGTATTGAGGATGTAGCCAAAAATGATTTCTGAAGCTTGTGATTGGTCAGTTTGTTCTTCTTGAAAGTGGCTCCCAAGTTAGCTATGAGATATTCCAAGAGTGGATGATTACGTCAGTGATAGTTACCATGGAGTATTGAGGATGTTAGCTTAAAAGGATTTTTTTCATTTTTAATTACATTTCTTTATTGGTGTTTTTATAGACAATCAATTAAATTGTATCTTTCAGGTTAACTGCCAGTATAATATTATCAATGAACTACCAAGGTTGTTTTAATAAATAACCTTGACCTAAAAAATCCTAAAATGATTTCAAGCTCTGGTATTTTTTTAGGACATCTGACCCGAAGGGTCAGGAGATCTATTTGTCATCATGCATCGTCCGTCATCGTGCTCCGTCCGAAGTCTGCAGTGCGAAACTTTTTTCATTAAAACTAAAGGACCTGGGTACTGTATTTGGCCTGTTAGCATGCTGGGATGAAGGGCTACCAAGTTTGTCAAATGAATGACCTTGAACTTGATTCAAGATTCACAGTGGTCAAAAAGGCTAAAATCTTAAACAAATTTCTTATCAAGAACCAAATGGCCCAGGGTACTCATATTGGGTCTGCGCATGCTGGAATGAAGGGCTGCCAAGTTTGTTCAAAATAATGACCTTGACCTTCATTCAAGGTCACAGGGGTCAAATAGGCTAAAAGATTTAAACGACTTCATGTGAATAAGTAAGTAGTCTAGAGACCTGATATTGGGCCTGTGACATGCAGAGATGAATGGCTACCAACTTTGTTCATATGAAGGACAATGACCTTCATTCAAGGTCACAGGGGTCAAATAGGCTAAAATCTTTAAACGACCTCTTGTGAATAACTAAGAGGCCTAGGGATCTAATATTAGGTCGTGGCATGCTAGAATGAATGGCTACCAAGTTTGTTCAAATGAAGGACCTTGACCTTCAATCAAGGTCACAGGGGTCAAAAAAGCTAAAATCTTTAAACGACTTCTTCTCAAGAACCAAAAGGCCCAGGGTAAGGTACTCATATTGAGTCTGCGGCATGCTTTGATGAAGGGCTACCAAATTTGTTCAAATAAATTATCTTGACCTTCATTCAGGTCAAATAGGCTTAAATCTTTTAAACGACTTCGTGCGAATAATTTAAAGGCGTATAGAGACCTGATATTGAGCCTGTAACATGAATGACTACCTTGAGACTAGATATTGGATTTGCAGCATGTTGGGGATCAAGGGACCTTCATTCATGGTCTAATTCATTGAATATATCAGGACCTGACTTTCTTATAAAAGAGGTTTTTTTTGGATTGCTTTAACTGTGTGACACTACTTCTTTCTTTGAGGTGTTGTATTAGTGCCAATAGTCAGATGACCGGTTAAGGCCCACGGCCTCTTGTTCATAACCTAATGGAATTGTCCCGTTTTAAGAGTACACAACAAGAGTTATTTGCCTTTTCTCTTTCTTCATTTCATCGCAACACTCCTTCAGGTGTTGCCAACTAGTATGTGTGCCCACTAGTATCAAATAGAAAATAAATGTTTTTTGGATGTAGAATTGTACTAGATTGAACTATTCGTCTTGCTACATTGCCAGGTTCTTCCGAAGGTGTTTTTAGCCCACATCATCAGATGGTGGGCTTATTCAAATCGCTTTCGTCCGTGGTCCGTCCGTTAACATTCTTGGTTTACTACTTCTCAGAAAGTACTAAAGGGATTTTTTTCAATTGATATGTAGGTTCCCTAGGGCCCTAGTTGTGCATATTGCATTTTGGGACCAATCCGGTCCAAGATGGCCGCCAGGCAGCCATCTTGGATTTTTGATAGTTAAAGTTTGTTACCGCTATTTCTCAAAAGAGTACTGAAGGGATCTGTTTTCCAAATTTCATGTGCAGGTTCCAGTGCTAGTTGTGCATATTGCATTTTGGGACTGATCGGTCAACAAAATGGCTGCCAGGCAGCCATCTGGATTTTGATAGTTAAAGTTTGTTACCGCTATTTCTCAGAAAGTACTGAAGTGGGATCTTTCTTCTAAAATTTCATATTGTAGGATGCCCTAGGCCCTCGTTGTGCAATATTGCATTTTTGGACCAATCAGACAGCAAGATGGTCACCAGGCCGCCATCTTGGATTTTGACAATTGAAGTTTTGTTACCGCTATTTCTCAGGAAGTTATGAAGGGATCTTTTTCAAATTTCGTGTGCAGGTTCCCCTAGGTCATTTGTTGTGCATATTGCAATTTTGGGACCGATCCGGCCAACAAGATGGCCGCCAGGCAGCCATCTTGGATTTTGATAGTTAAAGTTTTGTTACCACTATTTCTCAGAAAAGTAAATGAAGGGTATGTCTCAATTTCATGTGCAGGTTCCTCTAGAGGTCTTGTTGTGCAATAAAGCATTTTCTGACTGATCGGTGAACAAGATGCCGACAGGCCGCCATCTGGATTTTGATAGTTGAAATTTGTTACCGTCTATTTCTTAGAAAGTATGAAAGGATCTTTCTCAAATTTCATATGTAGTTGCCCTGGG
>SAYR01046743.1:94109-108012 GCA_004382745.1 Argopecten irradians irradians | reverse complement strand
GATTCATTAACGTCCTATTAACAGCTATGGTCATGTAAGGACGGCCTCCCATGTATGCGGTGTGTTGCATGTTGTTGTGCGAGGTGCGTGTTTTGGGAGACTGCGGTATATCCATGTTGTGTCTTCTTGTATAGTGGAACTTTTGCCCCTTTTTATAGTGCTATATCACTGAAGCATGCCGGCCGAAGCACCAAGCAACACACCCCACCCGGTCACATTATACTGACAACGGGCTAACCAGTCGTCCTACTCCCTTTTTGCTGAAGCGCTAAGCAGGAGCAGAAACTACCACTTTTATAGACTTTGGTGGGTGCTCGGCCAGGGGACAGAACCCAGAGCCTTCCTCACAGGGGCGAACGCTCAACTCAGGCCAAAAGTGAGGCGGTGCAAAAGGAGGCATTAGGAAGGATAAAGTCAGTTTAGGAAGAATAGGAAAAGATAAGATCCTAAATTTAGTCGCTTTTTACGATCATGCAATAGGGGCAGCAGGTACAATTCTAACGCCCTACCTGCAGGGCCAAGTAGACTGAAGCCAGTTTGAGTAAGTGAACAACACTTCTAAATCCCAAAGTATAATGTACAAAGGTGACAACACGCTCAGGCCCTATCTCTCGCACACCTTCCATACAACTCCACTCTATCACAGACTCACGCCAGACCCCGCACTAAACTCTAATCGCCGTCTTATAACGTCATGTAAACCCCAGATTGGCACACTTTTTCTTATTTTTAAGCGGTCTATTTGTCGGATTGCAATATAATTCCAATTTTTGTATCATCTCAAATAGAGCCTATTGTCTGTCTGTTGGTTTATGTTTTGGAATTCTTCCTGCACGTCTTTCCATAAATAGCATCCTTGGATACAGGTCTGGAACGCACCTGTTATCAACCAGGTGGGCGTGTACCAGATTGGCACACCCAGGTAAAAACAGTGAGCATAGAAAAATATCGGGATATTTCAAATATAATTCAACCTTTATTGAAAGTACAATACAAATATCAACAATTAATGCCATTGAACACTTTTCCTCCGTGTGCATTTTAGAATGATTTACGGTCAAAATCAAATGTTGTCTATAGACAGGTAAAATTTCATCTTTATGGTTATCACTTGCCTTTTCTTACATTATTTTTACGACAATATTCCATGCATATTTTGTCTTTTTAAGATTTGTTGTGTGTGGTACTGTTAAATAAACATATAAATGGCATAAGGGAGTAACTCTTGAATTTATAAGTGCTATTCGGCGCACCTTTGTTTCATTTTGGCATGGCGCACATTATCGCAGATGAAAATTTTCCATACTAGAAAATCGACATTTAGGGAGGATAAAACAGCTCTGAACTAATGAAATACCAAATAAACTGAGAACTAAATTGATAAAATTTGTATTCTAGACATAGTTTATACCATTGGCCTCACTTTTTAGAGCAGACTTTTGAGCAAAAAGAGGAAAACTAGAAGTCAATCGCACAGGGCAATATTACCGTAACACTTTGATTTCAGGTATTTCTCAAGTTTAATCTCTATACAAAATTCCTCCTAGCTATGGTCATTTGGAAATATCACCATTAAAAAATATTTCATGATGATCAGGGAATAATTATATGCAACACTTACAATTAAATTTCCAAAGTGAATTAAATCGGAAGCATTAATAACAAAAGTGTGCCATTTTGGGTAGCGTGCCAATTTGGGTAACATGACGTTATACCCCAGTATTCTGGGCAATATGGGCCTCCTCATTCGATGACTGGCGCACAGTTGGGCAAAGCCCTACTCGCCTATAATACATATTGGGCAGTTACAATATAGTCGTTGCCCATTTTCATATTATGGAGCATGCCGTGTCCCCAAATAAATCCATCGATGCATGCCCACTACATCATTGGCATTTAGACCAGTATAAAAGCTACTTAGGCTTTAGTATTTCTATTACAAACTACATCTAACGGGTGGATAATATTAATTAACCATATTCGTCTTTAACACCACTTTTTCCCTAAGAGTCGCTGTTCTTTCTTTTCTTAAGTGAGAAAAATTCCTCGCCATGTGTTTTTTACCCACGACACATTTCCTAGCAGTGTTTCTGGGCCTCCTCGGGAGCAGATTTATGCTTATTCTTAAGGTAGTGTTTCCCACAGCCCCGATTAGCATGGCGCCGCGCGCGTGCCTTTTTTACCTGACGCCATGTCCTTTGACCTAACGCCGTGCCCTGTTTGTTTCCCAGTACACTTCTACTAAATTTGCCAAATACCAGGTAAGTGGCTTGATAATTAAGAAAACAAAAGAAGTGTGACCACTCCCTGACCCCTGACCAACACCCCAGTGGCCCTAATTAGCAGCCTTGGGCTATTTCCACCCTTGCTTGTGGGTGTCACTTTCAGGTCTGTGTATTACGTAAAGCTGAAGTCAAGCAGCCGATCGGCAGCCTAGAAAACAATCAGGCTGGCCTTTCAATAAGTTTTATGACTACAGCTAGTGAGCACTACTTCAAAAACAAATACTGGTTTACATGTAAATGATTTACTCACGTTTTTTAATGTTTAATAGGCCCTATCTATATCGGATGGATGTCACAAGATTTGCAATCGTAATGTCCGCCATTTTGGGTGTATTGTAAAAGTAGATCCGGAGGTATTGAATTTCAGGATTTTTACTAATATTCACGTTTTAAAAATGAAACGGTATTATTTTTTTAGAATTTTGGGTGTGAATTTATTTTTGAAAAGATATCTTAATAATATCCTCAAATTATTAATAGCAAAGTAATTAAAAATAAATCAAATTAAAAAGAAATCAACTTTTTTCTCTATCAGAATTAAAGATGAAATATTTTGCATACTACTCTAACACTTATCTGTATTTTCTTAATTTAAGTGCTTGTAAAATGTAAGAACATTATTTTAATTAATTGTCCATTATTATGAAGCATGTTATCTTATTCAAATCAATACAATATTTTTAATATTTAAAATAAGATATATATTTAAAAATAAAGGTAATTGGATTGAAATAAAGAAATACATTTTGGAATTTTCCCATTTCTTTTAATTTAATATAAATGAAATTTAGATCTTTCTTGTGAATCAATTATGGTCATGATCATATGATCTGCAGATTACAAATTTTCAAAATCATTTTTTTCACGAATAATTAAATAGATGTTCTGATATTACTTAGCAACTCAGAGAGTTTAAAGCTTTTAAATGATGTTAAGTTGAACCAGAATTAAAATAAACAACAAGACAGTTTTAAAAGATTTACCCATGCATTGGAAGTTGTCGATATAACCTTTTGCTAGCCCTCTGATGGTTATTTATCGCGGGTCAAAGGTGCCTTTTCAAAACCCAGCACAATGCCCTTTTTTTTCCTGTTGGGAAACACTATATAGGTGTCCCGTGAACTGATTTGTCCTCGTAACCACATTCTTACTATTGGGCAATGGGGCACATCTTAAAAGTAATATCATCCCGGGTGCACTACATTTACGTGCCTCATCAAATTCCTGTGATTGGGGTATTGTTAACCACATTTCTTTACAGGCGAGCATGGTCGTTAGTTCAATTATAATAGTTGATTACTTGAAAACTATTTAGAAGTGAGGTAATCCCGTAAGTATTTTTGAGTTTGATATGTCGTCCGCCTCTGGATGATTTGGTGTGACTGGGCGATTGTCCCTTGAACAAGGAGTTATTCTGATGACCAGTAAGCCGGCCGGGCACAGGTAAATCTGTCTATCACAGTGGGAGGCTGAAGAGTTAGTTCGCACACATTTAGCTTAAAGTTAAGGTCATCTATATTCATTACACAATGAGTAAATGAAACTCGTATTGAGAAACCTATTAGGTTCTTGTTGTAAACGATGAATTCTTGGAAGTATATTGGTATAGCTTTAAAGCGGTCCGTAAGGCTACATTAGAGACGATACACTATACGTACACAAGACCGGTCTTGATGGTATACGTAAGTCATGACAAATTTGTTATCGACCACAAACTATCTTATTTAGACCTGGCTATAATTTAAGACATGTGCCACGATGTAATAGACTATACTAGCTAGTGACGGTAAGTTTTTAGATAAGGTCGTCGTAATTCGGCCGTCAAATATATTTAAGACATAGATAATCAGTGATGTTTTTTTTAGAAAATGTTGTAAAATTCAAACTAGTAGAGAAAACTTTAAGGCACAAGATAAGAAATTTCAGTGAACTCCTTTGAAATGATTAGACCATATCTAGTACGTAGTCCTTCAATATTTGACTCGGCTAGATAAGACAAGTCCTCTATTAGATATTTGACTGATGTCATCCAACATAAGTCCCGGTCGCTTAAATTAGATCCATTGGCTGTAATATTAGACTGAGGCCATCAAGAATTTGACCCAGTCGCTTAAAAATTAGACTCGTCACTGAAAATTAGACTTGGGGGTCATCAAAATTAGACCGGTCACAAAAAATTAGACCACCGCTGGACTATTATACTGTGGTCACCAACATTGACTGGTCACTGAAAATTGGACCACCGCCTGGAATATTAGACTGGTGGTCACCACATTGGACTGATCACTGAAAATTAGACCAATCACTGAATAATTAGACCGCTTGCTATAATATTAGAATGCGTGGTCATGGAATTAGTACCGTGAGGTGGTTATTTTTAGACCGGTTTGCTCAGAATTTGACTTTTTTTGATTATTAGGTTATATTTTCTATCAATATTAGGCCTGTTTTTAAAAATTAAAGGAGGCTAATTTTTGAAGAAAAAAAAATAGGCCTTTAAGGTCTTCTCCAGGCAATGGGATATATTCCAGATAAAATCCCTAGATATATGATAGATCGAATTAATATTAAAATAAGTGTAAAACTACAATGTAGGACTGATGTGGATATTTTAAAATCAACAACCCGTGGGTATTACCAAAACAAACAATGGTTTCAGAATGTGGAAAATCGATTAAGCGGTAATGTTGTAGATAACGTGTTAAATGGTGAAAGTCATAAAAGGAGAAGGGATAATAATAACAGAAATTTTGTGATTGTGTTTATTAGAGAGTCGAATAAGAGTGATTAAATTCCCTTCATATTTCATAGTGTGGGATTTAGAAAATATTTAAAATATAATTTTTCCAGGAATAACAGAATGGCGGAGGATAGAAGAAAACAGAACAAGTACGTGTGGAGCGTGAGTTTGGAGATTGAATTTGGCGACAGTCCGACACTTTTCATCTTATTCACATTGGTAATTAAATGTAGTACTGCATAAATATTCGTGTTAATGCATTGTGGAAATATGTTTGTGTGCAAAGAGGCAACTAATTCAATTAACAGTGGTAAATTCAATAAACATCTAAAGAATTAAATATTACCGAGGTAAATTAATGGTGAGTCACAATAGTTCTAATTGCTAAAAACTTCTTACAATCCTCATTAACATCATTCTAATATGTTAAAGATGCCTCCCACCTGCCGACAGAGTTATAAATGAATAGTCATCATTTGATAGATATATGTGTGTTTAATCGGTATAATATATGCCTATAACACACACACAAAATAAAATGATTTGTGTTTCGCATTGATGATATGCGCATCAGTATTTCATTTCATATAGAATATAGTGACATGGAAGATTTTAGTATTTTCGGGATGCAATTAATTATTTTTCAAGATTTTAACTTTAAGTAAAATAAGAAGCTCAAACTTTCAATGGTGATCAAGATGTGTAAAGTAAGTAAGCTTTTGTTACTGAAGAAAATACGTAAATCGCTACTCCTGTTTATTGATAGATGAAAATACCATTTGTCAGCGTGTGGCATCTTTAACCCTTCCTGGTTTTTGATTTTTAAACGAAATTCAAATAATAATTGAATATTTTATGTGAATTGGTTTGCTAAAACCCGTTTCACTCCATTTTTTTAAATAACTTACTGCAAAATAAACTACTCGCAGGGGTGGTTCTCTATGACAGACCAACTTTCCCGCCATGCAGACATAATACACAAGTAACACAAATCAAAAGATGAGGGATGTTTTATCATTAGGTGTGGTGTTAAAATATCATAATCCGCGATACCCATATATAGGATTGAACCTCCAGGCAAACAAACAAACTTACGACGCCCACAAAATTTAGTGACGTTAACGCTACCTCAGGCGGTTCGCGGGTCACGTCCCGTGTTGGCGCCTCGCTATTGTCGAGGACGGAAGCCCGGTGGATTATATTTTATAAGCGATCTCCGAATTGGAGAGAGCGTCCATGTCTGCCGCCGGAGACCGAAGTGATTCGAGGCACGCCCCTCCGGAGAAGGACGTCGCAAAACTATTTACAACATATACGGGTCGAGATGTTTTAGGTCGAAAATAAGATTGAGCCGAGTTGTCTTGGACCGAGAATGGACCAGGGCCGAGGTGTCTCTAATTCGTCCCAGATTACCTTGTTGTGCTATTTGGGCGAGATGGCACCACCTACGGCACCACAGCGATAATGGTATAAACGGCAATGCTGCATGCACCATATATAATCAAGAATGAGCTTTTCCCGTACTCGGAAACGGATAATACGTTGCGATACGTTAAACCCCTCAACTTCAAACAAAGCTAAGTTGGTTACGAGGAAGCTTCAATCTGATTAAAATACAGTTCCTTATTGTCACTACATTGGATAAGAGAATCTGAGAACATCCCCTTAGGAGTCACGTTAAGATGAACTTTTGAAATGGCCAATGAAAATGGCAGTCAAAATCTCGACTGTGGACGAAATAGTTTGAAAAAGCTGTCCAAATTTCGTGTATGTAGTCATCTCGCCCTAAATGCACAATAAAGCTAATTGTAAATACAGATCCTTATAACCACTCCGTTAAATGAAGGATCTGACAAAATCCCATAGGGGGTCACGTCCTGATGACCTTTATACCACGTGGAATTCATACCAAGTCCATTTTCTACACCTTCCTACATCAATTGAAAGCGATATTTCGTCCCAGTAAACATACACAATAAGCTTTGTTGTGCTCTTTGGGCGAGATGGCTACGTAAACCAAAATAATTCTGACAGGGTTTTCAAATAATTTCGTCCCCTGAAATTCACTGTCCAAATTTTGCAAGTAGCAATTTGATTGGCCATTTTCTAAGGTCACCTGGACATGACCCCTAATGGGTTTTTCTCAGATCCTCTTATCAAACGTAGTGATAATAAGGATCTGTATTTTAATCAGATATGATACTTGGGCGAAGTGACGTTTTCAAATGATGTTGTAAGGTGTGGAAACTGCATTTGCTCTGAAGTACACGTGGTATAAAGGTCATCTGGACGTGCCCCCTGATGGGATATTGTCAGATCCTCTATTGAACGGAGTGGTTATAAGAATCTATATTTTAATCAAATTGGAGGAAGCTTAACCCTTTGATTGGAAAAATATGAATATTAAGCAATTGTGTGATGACTTCTTTTACTCTCTGGGGGTTTGGCCTTTAGTTGAGCGCTCGCCCCTGTGAGGAAGGCTCTGGGTACTGTCCCCTGGCCGAGACAAATCAAAGTCTATAAAAGTGGTAGTTTCTGCTCCTGCGTAGCGCTCAGCATAACGGGAGTGGGACGACTGGTTCGCCCGTTGTCAGTATAATGTGACCGGGTGGGGTGTGTTGCTTGGTATCTTCGGCGGCATGCTTCAGTGATATAGCACTATAAAAAGAGCAACAGTTCCACTATACAAGAAGACACTACATTAATATACCGCAGTCTCCCAAAACACACACCTCGCATAACATACACGCAAAACACTGCATACATGGGAGGCCGTCCTTACATGACCATAGCTGTTAATAGGACGTTAATTAATCAAACAAACAAACAAACCATGGTGGGCCTAGTCCGTGTAATAGGGAGGGTTTTCCTCAAGAGACCCGGAGGGGCGATCCGACTGTAGCTCCCGTTATATGTATAAGTCCCAAATCGTGATCGTATAGTACTTTTAGTTTACAACAGAGTCCACAGTCGTCACAAATCCTCTCCGGATCCCGTTTCCTCCACAGGTTACAGGCTCGATCTCTAGGATGTAGCGGAAGCACTGACACTAATCCAATAACTCAACTAGGTAAATACAGGTACAAATAACTATTTATTATATAATATAAAAGACAAGTAGATTAAGTATTACATAGAAGATTCACAATAGTGCTCAGAAACCCCGCAAGTGTTGCACTGTTGACAGTGCACGACGTGGCTCTGCTCCCTACCTATTCCCTAAGTCAAGACAAAGTTTGCCTCAGGAGCGGCCCTTTTTATACGGACCCATTATCCCCGCATCCCGAGGTGACCTCCGATTGGTCTGAGTTCGGACAGAACACCATATTTAGGTGAAACCGTTGCTACAACAACTCATCTACACACTAAACATAACTTCCGCTTCCGGACTGACAAGACCGAACTGACTGATTAACACCTCCCACGTGTACCACACGTGTACTCCGGCCAGCAGTCAGTGGTCAGCATCGGGGTGATCTTGAGGACAACTAGGTTGATGAATGTGTCTGCTAAACAGCAAACACACCCTAGATAAGACCTGTTGTCACGGTATCTCCCTGAACTTGGGCCAAAGATAAATAAACAGGTTGCTGGAGTAAAGACTAGGAAGAGTGCAATAACAAATATAACAAGATAGAAAACCTGTTCTATCACATCCGAATGATTTTGACTATCTATCTATTTTCAGGTTTCATGTGATTTTTTTGACAATTGCATAGTTCGATAGAAAAATTATTTTTACACTACCTTCCATATCAATTATATGTGTAAACGACTGTTAACAAATGCATTTCCTCCAGTTTCTTCGGACTTCGTCATTTTCAGCACTTTGTTTGTATATTGCTGCCAAAACCAATCTCGCGAGAATTTGAGTGACGTCAGAAAATGAAGGTTAAAAATCAACGGCTTCCCCGACTGCTATTTATAGAACTTCCGGTTTATGAGGCGCACATGTTGAACTGTCAAAAATGTCAGAAATCAACGAAATCGCCAATGGAATTCTCAAAGCGAAAAATTACAATTTCAATCTGAAATTTGTTTGTTTGTTTGATTAATTAACGTCCTATTAACAGCTATGGTCATGTAAGGACGGCCTCCCATGTATGCGGTGTGTTGCGTGTATGTTGTGCGAGGTGCGTGTTTTGGGAGACTGCGGTATATTCGTGTTGTGTCTTCTTGTATAGTGGAACTGTTGCCCTTTTTATAGTGCTATATCACTGAAGCATGCCGCCGAAGACACCAGGCAACACACCCCACCCGGTCACATTATACTGACAACGGGCAAACCAGTCGTCCCACTCCCGTTATGCTAAGCGCTAAGCAGGAGCAGAAACTACCACTTTTATAGACTTTGGTGTGTCTCGGCCAGGGGACAGAACCCAGAGCCTTCCTCACAGGGGCGAGCGCTCAACCAAAGGCCAAGAGTGAGGTGGTGTCAAGGGAGACTCTAGGAAGAACAAAGTAATTAAGGGAGAAAGAAAAGATAAGATCCTAAATTTAGTCGCCTTTTACGATCATGCAATAGGGGCAGCAGGTACAATTCTTACGCCCTACCTGCAGGGCCACCTGAAACAGAACAAGCAGAAGTCATGGAACATATTATAAAAGGCAATGACGTTTTTGCAATGCTGCCAACTGGCTACGGCAAGAGCATGTGTTACATTTTAACACCATTAATTCTCGACAAGGTAAGTTTTTTTTGAGATTCTGACTTTGCAAGTTTTGATACGAAAAAAAATAATCAATCACTAGAATCTATATCAAATGTGGTTTTTTAGTATTTAGTAAATTCCACAAGACAACTCGCCCACTATGAAAAAAGATGACGATTTGTCTTGCGGTTTTGATCAGGCACTAAATTCAAAATTGCAATTAGAGATTTATATTGTAAATCATTATTGGCATCATGTTAGATACAAAATTGAGTGTAATTTTCTTTATTTCAGATGCATCCTGATAAATTGCATATAAATATAGTCGTGTCACCACTGACAGCGTTGATACAAGACCAAGTAACACACACCTCGCATAACATACACGCAAAACACTGCATACATGGGAGGCCGTCCTTACATGACCATAGCTGTTAATAGGACGTTAATTAATCAAACAAACAAACCAAGTAACATCTCTCCGGGAACACAAGTTATGGCCACATTCATTCATCATGATATTACAGAAGATGAAATTGAAGGTAATTATATATGATTTAAACTAAAGAGCATTTAATTAGAACGTTATCGCACAAGAATCTTTATTTTTTAATAATCTACTTTTTATTATTTTCTAAAGATGGGATAGTTTTGAAAAAAACTAAAATCATTAAATTAATTTAATTATTGTACATGTTTGATTCTAGAGTGGGGGTACGTAATTTCGCACACTTTTGGCATTGATTTTAATGAATTTCAAATACTTTCATTCCGAACCAAAAAGGCTGAACTTACATCGGCAGACGTACAAGTGCTTCACAACACACGAGTATGTAACCGGATATGCGCAGACGTATCACTGCGCACGGGAGCTGTTATTAACTTGATGTTAACCTGTAGTTGAACGGGTTTGGGGAACGTAATTTCGCACACCCCTCAAACTTTCTTGTTTTTGGAGAAAATAATTATTTTCAAACATTTCATGGACCAACAACATCATAAACAAAGATTAAGTACAGTTCCAATCTTGAAATGACATCAAAACACAATTATATTTCTAAATGAAAAAGTGACATTTCGCCGCCATTTTCGTTATGAAAAATGACCGCTCCCTATAGTAAACAATGTAAACGAGGTCAAGAAAGTCATAGGGTGTCCGCAGAAAATATCTGTTTTCCGCTTATATTTGATGGATTTTCATACGGGTTTCGATATATTCTAAAAAAGGATAGTTTCTCTACATATTTGTACGTGAATCAGTTATTTATCACCCAGAATTATTTTATGTCAAGTGGTTTATTTTCTATAAATTTCTTTACTGAGATGGGCCGTATTGTTCCGATTTCATTTTTTCAAAACAAACTTATCCTGAAAAGTTTAACTAAATATGACAAAATCACAGTGAGAGGCCTCCTTTAGTCACAACATAAACAACAGAGCAAATCTTTCTGACATTTAAAGGAAGATTGCGAAAAATCGTCAGCTGTGCGAAATTACGTACCCTCACTCTATTCACTTTTCTTGATTTATTTACTTTTTTTTCCAGATATCAAGTCTGGGAATACAACTATCATATTCACATCCCCAGAAATGGTGATAAAGAAGAAGTGGAAACAGATTATTTTTACCATCAAAGACCAGATATGCTGCATCACTTATGATGAAGCACACTGCATTTCGGAATGGTAATATTTGTTCGTAAATATCTAAAGCAACCGAGCTAAAAAAAATTACAAGATACTGTATTACAATGTATTAATAATTTGATACCGAAATGAGAATACAATATGAACAGTGGCTATAAGTGTAGATTTTTAACACTTCAAAGCTACACTGTACTGACAATAAACAAGCCTGGCTCGAATGTATGAACTTGTAAGATTTATTGATGAAATAGTGAAAGCTGAAAGTAAACTAAGTTTACATAAGTATGTTGATGATGGTTTGATTATTATTTACATTAAATGTAAACGGCAGTGCAGCATAATAGACAACATTAACAGTACCAAAAATATGGGTACACTTATTGCTTGTCTCATTCATACATAGTTATACACTTTACACTTGCAAATATTTTTAATATAATTATGGTGAGAGCATCCTTAATAAACTGGCTTGTTGCTTTACTTTACAATACTGGCAGAATAAGCTTGAGTAACTTATAATAAATAGACATGAAATATATCAATAATATCTAATGACTAGATTAGTAACATGATGACGAGACAAATGATTATTGAAAAAGTGCACTTATAGAAACATACACCGTAAACACGTGATTAAATTTACCGCTTCGACCCCACATCATAATATTGCAATTATCGGTTAATTATTTATTCTATGACTTTGGCTTTGAAACAATGCTATTCTATAATAAAGGCATCAACAAATATTATTATAAAGCTATAGACTTACACAGTATGGGCCACAATAAAGGCTAAAGGTGGCAAACAGCATATTGAGAACCGTATCAAAACAAAGTTGGGCGGAAATGGAGAAATACAAAGGGCGATAACTCTAAATCACATAAAAAATTATAGGTAGCATACACCTATATAAATACAGGCCTAATAGGCAGAACACTCCTCGCCTGATATTATTATATCACTATAACTATTATAAAGCAAGATGTTATGTTTCTTAACTTGACAGCATATAAAATTGAACAAAATAACACTTGGCAGTCAAAATTGCACGAGCCACCTTAAGTCTTTTCCAGTTATTTAAGGCAAACACTTCTAATGAGATTGACTTGACCTCGAAGTATGACACATATAATAGGGAATGTATCAACACAAGTAAATGTTCGTAACTATAGGAATGTGACATTTCTCCTTATCATTATTCCATAGGAACCAGTCCAACAATTTCAGAGACAGGACGTAGAAAGTTTGATATCTTGTTGTCGCGACTTACACGAAGCTCGACTTGACGTACTAATCCGTCCTCACTAGGAATAACGCGTGTCACAATTCCCATAGGCCAATCGTTTCTCAACGTCTGTGAATCCTTCATTAGCACAACATCTCCAACCATCACATTGCACGATTTCTCTTGCCATTTTCTCCTTGGTTGTAAGGAAGCCAAATACTCTGTTCTCCAACGACACCAGAACCTCTCTGCAAGGACCTGAACATGGCGCCACTGGTAAATGTCTTTGAGACTAAGATGTTGGAATGACTCTGTCCACGTTTGATCTTCAGTCTTCTGGGTAAGAAGAGTGGATGATGATAAGATGACATAGGTACCAAAGGACGAGCATTTATGATGGCAGTAACTTCAGCGAGGAAGGTACAGAGGAATTGATGAGTGAGGTCCTTTCCTTTATTTCCCAGCAACATGGCATCGAGAATCCTGCGTGACACACCAATCATTCTTTCCCATATTCCGCCAAAATGGGAGGCGTGAGGAGGGTTGTAAATCCATGTAGCGCCGTGAGTTGACAAGAAGTCCTTCATGTCCTTACTTTCGATTACAGTGACTCCAAGATCGGAGGTAGCACCAACGAAGTTTGTTCCTCGGTCTGACCGGAATTGTTTTACTTTCCTGCGGATAGCATACAGTCTTCTAACTGCATTTATGAAACAGGAAGAGCTCATCTCTTCTAGCACCTCTATATGAACTGCTCTCGTAAACATACAGGTAAATAGAGCTGCCCAGCGCTTGTTGGAAAGAACACCACCCCTAGTACGTCGTGTGGTTATCTCCCATGGACCAAAGACATCGACTCCCACAAAGGAAAATGGCGGTGTGGGCGTGACCCTGTCAATAGGCAAATCAGCCATCTTCTGAGTACAGGGGCGACTTCTGAGTCTTCTGCATATAACGCAACGATGTACGAGGAGGGATATCAACCTTTTACCACCAGTCACCCAAAATCCAGCTGCCCTGACTGCTCCTTCAGTGAAGTGTCTCCCTTGGTGAGACACAGATTCATGGTAATGTCTCGTAATGAGAGTAGCTATATGATGTGACCCTGGGATCAGAATCGGATGTTTGATGTTTTCTTGCAGGCTGGACATATTTAGTCTACCGCCAACGCGCAGAAGTCCATCCTCGTCTAGAATAGGGCACAGTTTTAGTAGAGAGCTGTTTTTTGGTAGAGGTTTTCCTTGTCCAAGAACGTCAACCTCACGACTATGTGCTTGTTTCTGGACCTCTTTGATTATAAATAGCTCAGCAGCATGCAGCAGTCCTTGGGGCTTTTGGTATTCATCAGGTTTAAC
>SAYR01046743.1:69038-93787 GCA_004382745.1 Argopecten irradians irradians | reverse complement strand
TAAAAATTATAGGTAGCATACACCTATATAAATACAGGCCTAATAGGCAGAACACTCCTCGCCTGATATTATTATATCACTATAACTATTATAAAGCAAGATGTTATGTTTCTTAACTTGACAGTATATAAAATTGAACAAAATAACACTTGGCAGTCAAAATGGCACGAGCCACCTTAAGTCTTTTCCAGTTATTTAAGGCAAACACTTGTATTGAGATTGACTTGATCTCGAAGTATGACACATATAATAGGGAATGTATCAACACAAGTAAATGTTCGTAACTATAGGAATGTCACATTTCTCCTTATCATTATTCCATAGGAACTAGTCCAACAATTTCAGAGACAGGACGTAGAAAGTTTGATATCTTGTTGTCGCGACACACACGAAGCTCGACTTGACGTACTAATCCGTCCTCACTAGGAATAACGCGTGTCACAATTCCCATCGGCCAATCGTTTCTCGCCGTCTGTGAATCCTTCATTAGCACAACATCTCCAACCACCACATTGCACGATTTCTCTTGCCATTTTCTCCTTGGTTGTAAGGAAGCCAAATACTCTGTTCTCCAACGACACCAGAACCTCTCTGCAAGGACCTGAACATGGCGCCACTGTGAATGGTAAATGTCTTTGAGACTAAGATGTTGGAATGACTCTGTCCACGTTTGATCTTCAGTCTTCTGGGTAAGAAGAGTGGATGGCGATAAGATGAATGGTTGCTCCGGATCAGATGACACAGGTACCAAAGGACGAGCATTTATGATGGCAGTAACTTCAGCGAGGAAGGTACAGAGGACTTCATGGGTGAGGTCCTTTCCTTTATTTCCCAGCAACATGGCATCGAGAATCCTGCGTGACACACCAATCATTCTTTCCCATATTCCGCCAAAATGGGAGGCGTGAGGAGGGTTGAAAATCCATGTAGCGCCGTGAGTTGACAAGAAGTCCTTCATGTCCTTACTTTCGATTACAGTGACTCCAAGATCGGAGGTAGCACCAACGAAGTTTGTTCCTCGGTCTGACCGGAATTGTTTTACTTTCCCGCGGATAGCATACAGTCTTCTAACTGCATTTATGAAACAGGAAGAGCTCATCTCTTCTAGCACCTCTATATGAACTGCTCTCGTAAACATACAGGTAAATAAAGCTGCCCAGCGCTTGTTGGAAAGAACACCACCCCTAGTACGTCGAGTTGTTATCTCCCATGGACCAAAGACATCGACTCCCACAAAGGAAAATGGCGGTGTGGGCGTGACCCTGTCAATAGGCAAATCAGCCATCTTCTGAGTACAGGGGCGACTTCTGAGTCTTCTGCATATAACGCAACGATGTACGAGGAGGGATATCAACCTTTTACCACCAGTCACCCAAAATCCAGCTGCCCTGACTGCTCCTTCAGTGAAGTGTCTCCCTTGGTGAGACACAGATTCATGGTAATGTCTCGTAATGAGAGTAGCTATATGATGTGACCCTGGGATCAGAATCGGATGTTTGATGTTTTCTTGCAGGCTGGACATATTTAGTCTACCGCCAACGCGCAGAAGTCCATCCTCGTCTAGAATAGGGCACAGTTTTAGTAGAGAGCTGTTTTTTGGTAGAGGTTTTCCTTGTCCAAGAACGTCAACCTCACGACTATGTGCTTGTTTCTGGACCTCTTTGATTATAAATAGCTCAGCAGCATGCAGCAGTCCTTGGGGCTTTTGGTATTCATCAGGTTTAACCTTTCTTTGTAGATTTTTGAAACGTTCCGCGGCAAGCATGACCCGAGATACAGCTCGAATAAGTTTCATCCAGTCAGAATGTTTGTGTATTAGATCTGTAACAGGGGTAGGCGAGATTTGAGTCTTCATAGCAACAACCTCTGGGCGAACATTTTCATCCTGGGAGGGTTCCACTAGCGAAAACGACTCTTCCTTTAACGTAGAGCGTAGACAAAGTTGAGGTGGTCCAGAGATCCACATACTATCTTTCAGCTGTGATGCAGGTACAAACCGTGTGCCCTCATCAGCAGGGTAACTCTCCGATGCGACATAAAACCACTGTTCTGGTTTCGAGAATCTGAGTATCCTACTTACTCGGTTGGCAACGTAGACATAAAACCGTCTTGTACGGTTATTCAAATATCCTAAGACGACTTTACTATCGGAGTAAAATGTCATTTGTTCTGGAGGTAGCGACAACTGTTCAGAAAGAATCTCGCCTACTTCGACAGCCAGCAGAGCACCACACAGCTCTAGTCGCGGTATGGAGTGGCCATGTTTCGGGGCCACCTTAGACTTCCCCAGGAGGAATGTGGTGTAAGTCTCTCCGTTGTTATTTAGGGTAAGATACGCCACTGCTGCTATAGCGCGTTCCGAAGCGTCAGCAAATATATGCACCTCGTTGGTCAAGTCACCTTTTGAGATGGGAGTTCTTCGCGGAATTGAGAAGCTATCAAGATGTAATAGAGATTTCTCACAAGTTTCCCACTTGACGCGTTGTGTTTCAGATAGGGGCTCGTCCCAGTCAACCGTTCCCTCGACCATATCGCGAAGCAGGACCCTTCCTTGGATGATCACCGGAGCCAAAAAACCTAAAGGATCGTAGAGGGAATTGATGGTGGAGAGCACCCCACGACGAGTGTATGGCTTCGGAGTGTCGGACACCTTGAAGGAAAACGCATCAGTAGGAAGTCTCCAACACAGGCCTAAACTACGCTGAGACGGTATGTCGTCATCGCCAAGATTAAGATCTTTTAAATCCTGCGCAAGGTCTTCGGATGGGAAGTTGTCGAGAACCTCCTGTGAGTTGGAGCAGATCTTGTGTAACCGAATATGACCTGTGGCTAAAGCTGCTTGAGTACGTGTGAGAAGGCTAACCGCTTCTTCCGGAGTCGACACAGAAATCAAGCCATCGTCTACGTAGAAGTTGTTTTGTACAAAGTCATAAACATCACTTCCATAATCAGTCTCGGCATCCTTAGCCGTTTTCCTGAGTCCATAGCTAGCCACAGCGGGGGACGGACCGTTACCAAACACGTGTTTGGTCATCCTGTATTCTGTCAAGGGTTGCGAGGGGTCATTATCTTTGTACCAGTAGAAACGGAGAAAATCCCTATGATCTGGTCTATCTCCTCCTTCCTGAAGCGAAGTAACACGCCAAGCAAGTTATTTGTAAGATCAGGGCCTTTCAAAAGGACTTGGTTAAGGGATATACCAGAATATTTCGCTGATGAATCAAAAACTCCCCTGATTTTGCCGGGTTTCTTTGGGTGGTACACGCCAAATAAAGGAAGATACCATCTTTCTTTGTTCTCATCTATCGGTGGAGCTATTTCTGCGTGACCCTTGTCGATGATACCCTTCATGAAATTTACCATATGTTCCCGCTTGGTATGATTTTTCTGCAGGTTAGCATCCAGCATACGTGCCCGTTTAAGAGCGAGGGGTTGGTTGTTTGGAAGACGAGGACGATTTTCGCGAAAGGGTAATGGTGCTGACCAAGACCCATCTGTGGTTTTGACAAATTCTCTGTCCATCAGCTCCATGAATGAGCGATCTTCGAGTGACAATCCTGGTTTGTCATCATGCTTCGTGCAAAGGAATATGTTGTTGCGCAGGTCAGGTGAATCTTTAACCTGAAACCTATTAGCACACTCTTCAAATAGAGTCACTCTTCTGTCTGGAAGAACCTTTGTTTTCATTACGCTGACAACATCTGGCTTGTGTGTTTTCCCAAGGCAGGTCTCGCCTACTATGACCCATCCTAACTTCAATCTCTGAGCAAAAGGATCACCACTGGACCCTGTCCGCTGTTCAGTCACATGAAAGGCTTCTGGTAAGTCTCTTCCTATGAGGAGTTGGATATCTATTTCTGGTTCAACGGGGGGCAAGTTTATGTCCGACATGTGGGGATACCAGGTAGCCACTTGTGGTGGAGGAATTTCTTCCCTGTTACTAGGAATATGATTACACTCGATAATAGTAGGTAGGTTCATGGTGTATGTCCCATCCATAGATGTTATGGCCAAACCACTGAGTCGACGGCCATGTGTAGTTTGCTTTCCTGAGCATGATACTACTGTGTAAGGTACGGAGCCGCTTGCGGGAATACCCCAATAATCAAAGATTTCAGAGCGTCCGAGGCTTTTATTGCTTTGATCGTCCAGGATCACGTATACAGTACGAAACTTATCTGGTTCTTCCGCAGGATGTAGCTTGACAAGAAGTGTTTTGGCGCAGGAGCGTCCACTGAATCCCTTTCCACATATTCTTGTACACTGACTTGACACAGACGTTGACTGATCATGTCTCTCTGTATTTTCTGATTGAGGGAACTGGACTGGTCTGGGAGTTCTCTCCTCGCCGTGACTTGACTTCTTAACCCTTTGCTGTTTATCAGAGTTCTTTTGGTAGTTGTCAGAAGTTGGATGGAGAGCTGTGGGATGTTTGTCACTACGACATATATCGCAACATATCACTTCGTGACAGTTTTTGTAGAGATGCGAGTTCGACTTACAACATTTGAAGCAGATGTGGTGCTCCGCGAGCAACTTCTTGCGTTCCGACAAAGACTTTTCTCTGAATTTTCTGCATTGGTTAAGTGTGTGATTTGAGTCATGGATAATACATTTTCCTTCATTGAAGACCACGTCTTTGTGCTGAGTATCACCCTTTACATCGGTTTTCTTCACCCGAATATCTGTGCGACGCTGATAATAGGGGCAGCAGGTACAATTCTAACGCCCTACCTGCAGGGCCAGAATCATTAGACCTGGGTCATTTAGCACCGATGTCATCTCCTTCATTAAGCTTGCGAAAAATCCAAATGGAGGATATACATTGCCATGTGATTTTTTATACGATGCTGCTCTATCTGTCCACTTAAATTGCAATCTGGGTGGCAGCTTCGACACCACCTGGTTGATGTGAAGGGACGAGTCGTAGTATGACAGGATTCCTGTAAAATTGCTGTTTTGCTTCACAGTGTAAATTTCTGTTATGATGTCCAATAGATCATATAATTTTTCAGGGTCCTTGGCGGTGACTCTAGGAAACTTGTCCAGCTTTTTCTTTATCAAGGATTAAATTACCTCAGGGCAGCCATATTGTTCATCTAATCTTCTCCATAGTTCTTGACGACCATGGTTCGGGTTACCAGCTATTGATGCCCGTATGCTTTTTGCATGACGTGAAGATTTAGGCCCCAACCATTTGACCAGTAAGTCAAGCTCTTCTGATGGATTTGCATCCACCTCTTTCATAATGGCTTGGAAGCTAGCCTTCCAACATATGTAATTCTCTGGAAGGTCATCGAATTGTGAAAGTCTACACATTGTCATTTCTTTCTTCATCAGAAACTTTGTGAAATCTAGGCACTGAGTTTGAGCATTGACAGCCGCTGTAGGGTGAAATGAAGGGGCTACAGGATTCCAAAAGGTTTTTTTTTCTCTTTCAAATTTTTTTATTCTCCAAAAAACATCATTAGAAACAATACACAAATTTAACAGTGAAGAAAACATATGAATTGATGGAATGTACAAACAGTCATTCATAAAAGATATTATAATTATATATTTCTTTATGAAAAAAACAAATTGTTGAGTTATAAAGGAGAAAATATAAAATCTGAATGTACAACATTCACTCACACTTCCACACATGAGCTGCAACGAATTAAAGTGCTATGATAGTCATGAAATAAGTAATTTTAAGTGTTCCCACCTTTTATTGAAAAACATTTAGAGTTAGATTTTTTTTATTGGTATACTCATCTAACCTGAAATAATATTCAAGATCTCTTTTTAAAACTTATGACAGATGGGGGATCATTAGTATATTTGAGCTTATATATATGAAATTTGGCTAAAAGAACTAAAAAAATTACATTTGTAAATTTGTGACTTTGAAAACCCAATATTATTCCGATATTAGTAAGTCCTAAAGCAATTCCTGTCTTGGTCTCAACCCACAAGGAAAAATCTTCCCAAAAATTTGAGACAATACGGCATTCACAAAAAAGATGCATTAAAGTTTCAGAAATTCCTTTGCAGAAGGAACAAAGAGGAGAGTTTATTATTTTTATTGTATATAAATATTTATTTGTAGATATTATTCTATGTACAATTCGGTATTGAAACCACCGAAGTTTAGAATCAGAGGAAGATTTAAGTAAAATGGAGCATGCCTTCTTCCACCAGGAGTGATCCGCCTGAAGATCAAGATCATATGACCATTTTTCTTGATAATTCTTTTAAACAGCTAACTTTTTAATAAAAATGTCATACACTGAAATACCACGTGTTTTATTTGTTAAAACCTTATGCATATGAGGGGGACAGTGTGGAAGAGTTATATCAGTTCTATGATTCTTAAGAAAAAGCCATTTTGACAAAATAGCATTTCTTACACCATAGAAATTGGTGATCATTGGTTGAAAAGAGAATTTATCACAAAATTCATCGTAATTTTGTATCAACTCTCCTTGCTCATTACACATGTTATAAACAAAATTTATTCCATTTTTTGACCATTGATCGAAAAAAACTGACTTGTTCTGAATTTTTATATTTGGATTGAACCACAAGGGCTCATAAAAGGATTTTCTTCTCTATTTAGATTATAGAATGAAAGAAGGTCAGCCAATACTTCTTTCCAAAACAAATTACTTATATTATTTGATTTAATTTTTAGAAAATCAGAACCAAATATGAATAGTGATGTTTTACTTTTATTCAGAATTGTTTCAAAAATAATATTGCAAGTGTTATTGTTGGTTATCAATCTCTTTATCCAGGCTATTTTCATAGACTTGATAAATATATCAACATTTATCATCTTAAGACCACCTTCACTATAGTTTTGAACAATTTGGTTTCTAGAGACTCTGTCTCTTTTACCATTCCATATAAAATTGTACAAAAGCTGTTCTAAGGACTTTACAATTTCCTTGTTTGGTTTAGGAAGGCTGATAAATAAATGAGTTAGCTTTGATAGTATAATTGTTTTGACAACAGTAATTCTACCAATAGTACTAAGATGTCTTCTTGACCAACAATGAATAATTGCTTTGATTTCTTTCATTTTACTCTCAAAGTTAATTTTAGTAATATCACTTATGTTGAGACTGAATTTAACTCCCAGGAAAGTAAAAGGTTTATCAGTCCAATTAAGTGACCTCTCAATGCACAACCTCTCAACACTATGCCTCTTACTACCAAACCATATACATTTAGTTTTTTCGATATTGGGTTTTAGTCCAGAGTACTTGGCATATTGATCAAGAAGATCAAGCGTCTTCTTTAAACTCTTTTCTGAACCATCAAGGGTAAGACTTGTATCATCTGCATATTGAGATAATTTTAATTCCTTCGACCCGATTGAAAAGCCCTTGATCTCATTATTATTTCTAATCAGTATCCCCAAAATTTCAACACAGATTATGAAAAGATAGGGCGATATTGGATCTCCCTGTCTACAGCCTCGGCCGATATGGAAAAATTCAGAAAAAAAGCCATGTTGAGTAACAGTCAGAGAGGCATTGTTTGTTTGTGTAAATATTGCTTTTTTGATAAAATCACCAAAATTAAAAAAAGTAAGGACCTTGTCAAGGAAGCTCCAAGATATAGAATCGAAGGCCTTTTCAAAGTCAACCAGCAGAAGAAGACCAGGAGTATTTTTCTCCTCTGCAAATTGCAACAAGTCATACAGCTGTCTGATATTTTCGCCGATAAAACGGCCTTTTAAAAAACCCTTTTGATTTTCGTGAATTATGTTGTCAAGAACAGATTTAATACGTTTTGCAAGCACATTAGATAATATTTTATAACAGACATTCAAGTGAAATTGGTCTCCAGTTTTTGATAAATTCTCTAGGTCTGTCACCTTTAGGAAGAATGGATATGACACCTTGTTTCTGAGTGTGAGACAATTCACCTCTTTGTATTCCTAATAACAAGGATTTTGTTATAAAAAAGCGAAGGTCTGGCCAAAAAAAATTGAAAAATTCAACAGTGTAGCCGTCAGGACCTGGACTTTTTCCATTTTTTAGACTTTTAACAGATTTTGCAATCTCATCAAGTGTAATTTCCTGATCCAATATATTTTTACAATTATTACTTAGTTTAGGGACATCGTAAGATTTAAGTAATTCACCTAGATCAACATCTTCAATAACATCATCTTTATTCTGATAAAGATTCTGATAAAAGACCTTTATTTCATTTAATATCTCTTTTTGATCATCAATGAGCGAACCGTCCGCTTTAACAATCTTAGTAACATTCTTGTTAATATAATTTCTTTTTTCTAAGTTACAAAAATACTTTGTTGGTTTTTCGCCTAACTCTACCCATTGGGCCCTAGATCGAGTTATTAAACCATTCATGTATTCACTTCTAAGTTCCTCTAACTCGGACTTCAAATCAGACAGAACTTCTTCAAATACATTATTGGACTCGGAGCAATCCATAGCTACCTCACTTGCAGCTTTTATAAGATTTTCAAGTTCGACATACCTGTCTTTTTTCCTTCTTTTTCTATCTGCACAGTAGGATATTGTCACAGATCGTATTTTTAAAAGTATCATTTCCAAAAATAACTGGTCATCAACTATTGGTTGAAACATATCAAAATCAATGGTATAGATAGTATCAAGATTATAAACAGGGACAGCATATTCCTTCATAGTTGTAATAATAGCATCTTTAACCTTTTCAACATATGATTTATCTTTAAGTAGTGAGTTATTGAACTTCCAAAAGCCTCTACCCTGCTTAAAATCTGATAAGGCAATCTCTAATGATATCATTGAATGATCAGTCTTGTACCCAGGTGAGATTTCCACTTTGTTTAATATGGACATCATTTCATTTGAAATAAGGAAAAAATCTAGTCTAGATTTTTTGGTAGGGTTTCTTTTGAACCAAGTATATGTTCTTTTGTTAGGATTTTTAACTCGCCAAGGGTCTACAAGACCCAGCTCATTCACAATATTCCGAAGTTCTTCACTGGCTTTTACATTATTTCTAGAAACATAGTTTAGACAATCAAGTTCGAAATCTTGAACCATGTTAAAATCACCACATAAGATAGTGAACTCCTCTTCTTTTTCACTAATTTTTCTTTTTAAATTTTTATAAAAGTCAGGGTTGTCCCTGTTTGGACCGTAAATATTTACTATGGTAATTTTAAACTTGCTTGGAATCTCTAAGTTAACAATAATATAATTACCATCATCATCTATACATATTGATAATAAATTATTGTTAAAAAGTATACATACACCTCTAGAGTCGCGATTCCCATTACTAAAAACACAGTCATAACCCCATTGTGCTCTAATCACGTTAATATCATTGTTAACAAAATGAGTGTCCTGCAAACAGTAAATAGAGCATTTCTTTTGCCTGAGGTAATTAAAAACGTCCTTACGTTTGTTAGAATCTCTGAGACCTCTACAGTTTAGGCTTAAAATCTAAGTTTTCAGCCATAATGAAAGCAATATTATATGCAACATTTTTAGTAGGAAGCAGCAGCAATTTTCACACATCTCACACACTAATAAACAAACAAACATATAAATTGATAGTCCTATTCTTCGTTCATGGACAGATCATGAAAGAAACCCTGGAAAAAGCCCGTTAAAAATACAGGTAAGCATTAATATTTATAGGGGTAAATATATATGGTCATTTCAAAGCAGGTGATTATCTTCTAAGGGAAATATCAGACACTATATATTAAACTCCAAATGGCAAAGGTAACTTGACCTGAAATTATGGTATATTAGTATCATATCAACATGATTTCAAAACAAAAATATTGATCGACATAGCAAGAGTACAAGTCTGTCTTAACAATACATTGTACACCAATAGTCAGGGGAGACTACTGAGAATGTACGTAACCTGGGCGGGATGCAGACTTGTTGCCTGGTATGCAATTTAAACAAATTAAAATAAACATGACTAGAAAAACTTATATTTCTAAATTGCTATCTGCAATAAAGATTTAAGATTCACAAACGCATCCATTAACTTATAAAGAGATATTGCATCTTTATAAACGATACACCAACTTTTTCGACCAAAAGCTAAAAAAACTAAGGTATTTGCTCCCTCAAGCAGAATGCTTGATACATAATTAATATAAATCAAATTCAATGTGTGAAAAAGTCTGATATTTGTATCATAGAAATTGAAGTAAAAATTGTATATGGCGAATGTCTAGCGAGATTTGAACACTTCCCATCTAGAGTTTTTGTCCTTTTGAAAAGTCGAACACCCTTTGGAGATTCCCTTATCGCTGTTTGGAGACCATCATCCTTTCTCATCTTGTATGCGACTTTGGCAAGCTCAGAGCGCTCCTTCTTCAAGGTGGCGGGTAGATCAGTGCGTACTGACATTCTGGAGGATCTATCGATATTTTTCGCAGCAGCCAAAACCAAGTTCCTGATTTTTATCCGAGTGAATTTGACAATTAATGCATTGGGTCGTGATTTGTCAGCCTCGTTAGTATCATCATGGATGAGTTTTGTAATTCTATGCGCGTTAGCGACCGACAGTAAAATAGATTTAACTAGATCAGCGTCAAGTTTAAGAGACGATTTCATGAAATCACACAGGGTATCTTCAACCACTTCATTACTTGGCTCATTGACACCGTAGATTAACAAATTACATTTCCTGCTACGGAATTCCTGGTAGATTAGTTCGTTTTCAAGAAGAGATATACGCTCTTCGAGCTCACTGATATGTGTTTTCTTCACGCTTACTGTTTTGAGTGATTCGATTTCTTGATTTACGAAACTCAGACCCGACTCAAGTTCTTTCACCTTTCCTTCGATTGTAGCGACTTTTTCAAAAACACAATCAATTCTACTGGTGAGTTTATTTGTAGATGAGACAATGAGTTCTTTCAAATCTTTGTTTGTTACCTCAGTGTTGTGTACATTTGTGCCTTTCTCCTTTTCTCGGCTACTGTTGCCTCTCGCACACGTGTTTTGACTGGAGTCCGCCATTTTGTTTCTGTCGGAGTACTATCCTCTCCAGGAGTGCTCTCGGGAGTAGTGTCTTCGCTTCTTAGAAAGTATTTTGCGATCTGATGATTCGGTCTTCCCTTAGAATTACCCTTTGACCCCTTTCCGTGTCCATGGGGCATCTCCCGGGTTTAAGTTTCTCAGCCCATGTGAAGGCACGCCATTTTGCCTCAAACCGGAAACCGGAAGTCCCTGGATTCCAAAAGATTTGTTCTCGCTGATCATTTATTTGAGGTGGGATTTCAGTCTTATCATTCGGACTAGCACTTAACTGGTTTCCATTTAGAGAGTTCTGGACTTTGACGTATTGCCGAGTCCTTTCATTTACTACTTCCTGGTCCACACTTGACCTTTCGCTTTCAGAAAGGCTATCCTCTTCTAAAACCTTTAGTTCTGTAGCGGCTATTGCTTATTGCTTTGTGTTTTGTTCCAATGTTAGTGATCCCACATTCACGCTGATTTGAGAAAGAGCCTGCTGTACTCTTGATTCTAGGCGTGAATGATGTGATAGGTGATTAGACTTTTCCTCTAGGCTGCTCTGTGACCTTTCTCTGGTGAGGAACTGTAAGAACTTTTCTGATAATTCTGTGTAATTTTGTAATAATTCACGAATGTGTGCCTTTACCTCATGTACACGAGATAACTCTGAGGCTGGAATGTCAACCGTAATAAGATCATCGATATCTGTGGTGAGTCTTAAAAACTTTGAGGAGAATGTTGTCACAGTTTCCTTAAACTGTTCCTCTGCTTTTGGAGATAGTTTCCTAAGCCGCTTCTCATCTCCTTCAAAATCTTGATTAGTTGATGAACCATCTAATGGTTGATCCTCAGTAGTGATCTGTTTGGTTTCAGGACAGCTTGAATCCTTATTTGCCTCCATGATTGGTGGTGATTGACTGTCTTTCACTGTACTGACAATAAACAAGCCTGGCTCGAATGTATGAACTTGTCAGATTTATTGATGAAATAGTGAAAGCTGAAAGTAAACAAAGTTTACATAAGTATGTTGATGATGGTTTGATTATTATTTACATTAAATGTAAACGGCAATGCAGCATAATAGACAACATTAACAGTACCAAAAATATGGGTACACTTATTGCTTGTCTCATTCATACACAGTTATACACTTTACACTTGCGAATATTTTTAATATAATTATGGTGAGAGCATCCTTAATAAACTGGTGTCCAAATAGTAAATCAACAACAATATATATAATAATAAACCCATGAATTTCTAATCGAAAGTATATAATATTAGGTATTTTTACCAAAAGAATGTTGCACGAAAAGATGGTATCAAATATGACGACTTATAGGATTATAAATGCGCTGCTTTTTTTGCTGTCCACTTCTGATTGGCCGTACAATATCTTTTAGACGTTCGGTATTGGCCACTATGAAGGTAAACCACGTAAATATTATTAATCTGATACTAATAGCATGGTGATTTCAGCCAGGAATTTCTGCAGCTGTCTATCTTTACAAGGTGCTGCCATGGTTGAGGCATTCATTCTGTAAAAGAAAAAACAAATTTGAGCATTTTGATAGTAAATAATGTTGCTCAACAAGAAGGACATAAAATAGTCTGGAAAAAAAAAATTTCAAGCAGATAAGAGTACATGCGCACATATTTCCTTGTATAGCACTATGTTTCGAATACCGAAAATAATTTTATGTTGTTTAAACCTCTGTTGGAAAAAAATACAACAGACAGACATGTTTTCGTTAAGGCTGTTACTCTCTACACGCTGAAGACGTGACTTAGGTTGATCAACATGGCGGAACGTTTTTCGATGACGCGTGTGAAACCTATTTTCGAGAAACATATTTGTTTTCCTTCTTTTTCAGAATTCTCTTGGAAGTTACAAATATGGTTTATAACTGCCCCATACTTAGACATAAAACCGGTTAAAAAAAATTTTTTTGTCCTGAAAGCACAAAAAGTGGTTGTTGTTTTAAAAATATCTTGTAAGAATGCAAAATTATCGACATGAATAATATCAATAATTCAAATAATGATTCGATAATTCCTGAAATTAGTAATATCATTAAATCGAGACATTTAATTTATCTACTGAATCATAAGGTATCTACTGACATCATTAATTGAATCTAATGACATCATTAATTATTTAAATGAACATCCATTAATCTCTTAATGAACACCAAATTTATCACTGACATCATTAATTTATCTAATGACATCATTTAATCTATCTAATGACACCATTTCAAATTTATGCTAATGACACCATTAATTTATCTACTGACATCATTCATTTATCTACTGACATCCATTAATATTATCTAAATGACATCGTTATTTTATTAGTGAACATGGTAATTTTCTTTTGTGACATCGTTTTTTATTTAGGATATAACATATTCACGTTTGTTATTATCATTAATTGATATCGAAAAATATTCGATTATCGAACAGCAAGCACCAAATTGATATAACTACTTGATATTAACGTAGTTATATTATTAATCATTGGTGTGGTCCACAAATAAACAATAATAACCACATTTTGTGTTGACCGTCAACCGCTTTGTTGATCCAGGTATGAAGCCTGCTTGTCTCATTAAATCCAAAACTCTATTGTATTTAATTTTGGAGAAACCTCATAACATAGATTTAAGCTTCTTGATATGTATACTACCTCTGTGTTATATGCTTTGTCACTCTTTTTTCTTTCTTCCTTTTTGTGTGTGTGTGGTGTGGGTGGGTTATTTTGATTATTGTTTCACTTGAATGATGACTACATTATTATAGTCTTTCTTATAACCTACCTGGACGTCAGACCACGTCTGTAAAACCAACCTATAACAATACATACGCTACTAATACCTACCCGGGCGTCAGACCACGTCCTGTTGTCTTAAACAACGTTTAACAATATTTACACGTCGTTACTAATTACCTACTGGCGTCAGACACGTCCTGTCGACAACCCAATAACAATGATATACGGTCTTACTATAGCACTAACTGGGCGTCAGACCACGCCTGGTGTCTATAAAACAATATATAACAATATATTACGTCTTACTAATTACCTACCCGGGCGTCAGACCCACGTGTCATAAAAAACTATAACAATATATATGTCTTACTAATTACCTACCTGCGTCAGGACCACTGTCAGTAAAGCAACCTAAAACAACTATATAGTCTTACTAATTACGCTACCTATAAAACAAATATAGTCTTACCTAATTACCTACCTGAGGCGTCAACCACGTCCTATGTCTGTAAACAACCTATAACACATGGCTTTATACTCCGTCCAGTCGGTCCTGGGCAACTTTCTGTCCACAAAAAAGACGAAATGGTTCTAATGCCAAACTGCACACTCAATATTAACATATTTAAAATAAGATTTTGAACACTGTATTGCTGTTCCTGTATTCCTCTTACTAAACCAGACTGATGAATGCAAATTGTGTCTGGTAATGTTACAAGACTGCAATCAAAATCTTAACCACAGGGAGTAATTATCAAAGAAGTCCAATTGCGAAATCTTCCTCGCAACGTATAACAAGCTATGTTTTAGTTGTAAAATGATATTAAATGAAACCGGTTATTAAATAGAAACATGGAAACACGAGCGAAATCTCATAACATATTGCTTGGCCCTATCAATCTATTAGTCAAACTAAATGGCAAAGCGTGGATTTTGCAATTCAAAGTTGCCGGTTTGATACCCAAGCCAAAAAGCAGTGACCTCTTGCTATGTTTCTGTAGAACTAATTGAAACACCTTAATGTTAAGACCATTTCTCCTGTTATTGTATCGCATTTGATCTAGGATCTAGATTTGTTGTTAACATGAAACATCGATTGATTTCAAAGTATATAGACAATAATATTCTATTATCCTATTAAGTACATTAAGTTCCTTTTCACCTTATCCTAATCATACCACAGGTGCGCGAATTTCATTATTGGTGTGAACTGTTTACTGTCCTCAGTGATATACTGACCATAAGATGTAGCTGTATTACAGGCCCTTTTATGCCCTGTCTCTGTTAACAAGATGTGAGGTGTGTGAAACTGTTGACTGTCCTCAGTGATATTACTGACCATAAGATGTAGGCTGTATTACAGGCCCTTTATGCCTCTTGTCTCTGTTAACAGATGTGAGGTGTGTGAACTGTACTGTCCTCAGTGATATACTGACCATAGATGTACTGTATTACAGCCCTTTATGCCTCTTGTCTCTGTTACCAATGGTAGGTGTGTGAAACTGTTTACTGTCCTCAGTGATATACTGACCATAGATGTAGCTGTATACAGGCCCTTTATGCCTCTTGTCTCTAACAGATGGTGAGGTGGTGTGAACTGGTTTACTGTCCTCAGTGATATAACTGACCATAGATGTAGCTGTATACAGGGCCCTTTTATTTGCCTCGTCTCTGTTAAAACAGATGGTGAGGTGTGTGAAAACTGTTTACTGTCCTCATGAGAACTGACCATAGAAGTACTGTATTAAAGCGCCCTTTATCCTCTTGTCTCTGTTTCATAGGTGGTGAGGTGGTGTTAACAGTTTTACTGGCTCAGGGTTATACTGACCATAGATGTAGCTGTATTACAGGCCCTTTATGCCTCTTGTCTTCTGTTAAAAAACAGGTGGTGAGGCGAGTGAACTGTTTACTGTCCTCAGTGAATACTGACCATAGATGTAGCTTAACAGGCCCTTTAGCCTCTTGTCTTTTTAAAACAGATTGTGAGCGTGGTGTGAACGTTTACTGTCCGTCAGTGTTAATATTGACATAGATGTATCTGTTATTTACAGGCCCTTTATGCCTCTTGTTCTGTTAACAAGATGGTGAGTGGTGTGAACAGTTATTACCTGTCCCCCTCCCCAGTTAAACTGACATAGATATAGCGTAATACTGGCCCTTTGTGCCTCTGGTCTCTGTAACAGTGTGTGCGAAGTGAACGTTTTTACTGTCCTCATGTATACTGACCATAGATATAAGCTGGTATTAACAGGCCCTTTATGCCTCTTGTCTCTTTAAACAGATGTAAGTGGTATGTGAACTGTTTACTGTCCTCAGTGTAACTGAACAAAGATAAGCTGTTATTACAGGCCCTTTGTACCTCTTGTTCTCTGGTTGAAAAAGCAGAAATTGTCCAACATGTATTGAATTTCTTCTTTATAGTGTTCTTCTTTCAAAGGATTAACACGGTAAGGATGTTGCTTGACAGGTGGCGCATTCGCCTACATCCACGTCGTGATAGATAGCATTCTGTTTTGGCCTGGTGTATCCGGAAACAAATGTTTATACTCAAGTATCAAATCTTTAAGTTCATTGCGTTCCTTTTCCGATAGATGACACAGTTTCTTGTCCAAGTTCGCGAGCACATCTGAGTTCCGTAACTAACAACCACAGTCTAAACCTACATCTTGTACACCACCATCTAAGTCTAATTTTACAAATATCAGCTGTACTTTCACTTTGTGATGGTACAGAGGCCAAAGTAGCAATAGGTTGAGAGGTCTTGCTCTCTTCTCTATCTACATATTTCTTAAGCATATTAACATGACATAATTGAGTTTTCTTGCGCCTCCCTGGAGTTTGTACAATGTAGTTAACATCATCGACCTTTTTCTCAACAACATAAGGTCCAAAATATCTAGCTTGCAAAGGCTGACCCGGTATTGGTAATAGGGCAAAAATTTTGTCACCTGGATCAAAACTTCTTGCACGGGCATCTTTATCATACCATGTTTTCATTTTGGTTTGAGCAACGGCCAAATTTTCTTTTGCCAATTCACATGCCCTTGTCAACCTTTGCTTAAAGTTAGACACATACTCTAAGAGATTCACTTTAGAATCTTCGTCCAGAATTTTGTCTTTCAAAATTTCTAAGGACCACGTACAGTGTTGTCCAAACACAAGTTCAAAGGGACTGAAGCCAAGAGATTCTTGTACAGATTCTCATAACGCCAAAACAACAACATGTGTATACCTTCGTCCCAATCTCTTTTGTTTTCAAAACAATAAGATCTCATCATATTCTTCAATGTCTGATGAAAACGTTCTAAAGCACCCTGAGACTCTGGATGATAAGCACTAGACTTATACTGCTTGATCTGGAGCTGGTACATGACTTGTTGAAAAAATACCAGACATGAAATTCGAACCTTGGTCCGACTGGACAGCTTTTTGGAAGACCAACCAATGTAAAGAATTTAACCAAAGCCTTGACTATGTTAGGGGCCTTAATATTCTGAGTGGAATGGCTTCAGGAAAGCGTGTGGAAGCACACATAATAGTTAAAAGATACTCATTTCCAGACTTAGTTTTGGGTAGAGGACCTACACAGTCTATAATGACTCTACTAAAATGGTTCCTCAAATGCTGGAATGGGGATGCAAAGTTGCAACAGGGATTTTCTGATTAGGTTTCCCTACCACCTGACAAGTATGACAAGACCTACAAAAATCAGCCACATCCCGTTTCAACTTGGGCAAAAGAAGTAATCTAAGATCCTGTTATAAGTCTTGGTCACAACCTAAATGCCCTGCCATAGGTACATCATGAGACAAACTTAGAATATCTTGCCTATACCTCGGTG
Source organism: Argopecten irradians irradians (assembly GCA_004382745.1). Taxonomy (NCBI): domain Eukaryota; kingdom Metazoa; phylum Mollusca; class Bivalvia; order Pectinida; family Pectinidae; genus Argopecten; species Argopecten irradians. The sequence goes on along the minus strand of SAYR01046743.1, from coordinate 76,173 downwards.
GAACAACTATTTGATTGACAACCTTCCAGTCTTCCTCGGGAGACACATCAGGGGGACGCCACTTGCGCATCAACACACCTGACCGACGGAAGTAACAAACCGGACCTTCTCAGCCTCTTCCTCACTCAAAGCCCGATTACACAATAAGGAGATTTCAGGATTCTTTTTTCTGTTCTACAATAAGCTCCTCTCTAGACAAAGATGATTTACTCATCATGTCAGCCAAAGAAGTATCCTTGTTAGGAACAACTCTATCCACTATCAAAGTCTGCAGGATTGCTCAAAAGATCACTCTTGCTCCGACATCCTCTATATCATGAGCCAAGAAAGTGTCACCTAACCCTGGACTATAACGATCCTCAACTACTGCAACATCAGAAACCTTCTTACTTCATTGAAACGAGTTACAGCACAAGAAGGAAAAATTACCAGGAAATTCCTGTTGAATAGCCTCAGCATCACCTGTTTTATCTGGAATACTGGACACTAGGGATCTACCCTAACTTTCTCTCCAGCCAAGTCATTGCCTAAAATGAGCGACACGCCCTCTATGGGAAGTTCCGGTCTAACACCAATGGTGACAGGCCCAGTAACCAAATCTGACTTTAAATAAACACAATGGAGAGGCACATTAACAAAACCTAACTCTACACCTTGAAGCAAAACACTACTACCCAGATGAGGTCTCCTCAGACAAAGGCACTACGCATCTAATATCAAAGAATGAGAAGCCCCAGTATCTCTCAAAATCTTCACAGGTTTCAAGTTGGTGATATCACTAGTAAGTGAAACAAAACCTTCAGAAATGAAGGGGAGAAGTACTTCTCCAAGACGCTATCAGACTCTGAGCTCTTAATCTCAACAGACACTTTTAGAATCTTCCACAATATCACTAAGTTTCTGACTAGGCTTTGACATAGCTAACACAGAAGGGAACTGACTGTTTACGCCTTTGCTCCTTACGCTGGAGAGAATAACATTCAGACATAGTATGCCCTACTTTTCTTGCAGTAATTACAAACAGGACCAGAAGGAGACCCCACACCTGCCCTATGATCTGTTTTAGAATCAGACTTAGTCTTATCACCTAATTTAGGTTTTGTCGTTAGAAGGGCCACTAAAGGTTGGGTTCCTAGGCTGACCCAAATTTACTAGTACCTGTGGTACTGTTTTTGTCTCTTTGAGAACTGTTTTTAACAAATGAGCCTTTGTGGGTGAGAGCGTAATCATCAGCCATTGTAGCTGCTTCACTAAGTGTTTCAAACTTTTCTCTCATCTAAATGAGTTTTTTATGTTTGTGTGGACACAACGTTTAAACTCCTCTATCAACAAATAATTGCCTCAATTTACCGAAATCGTCATCAATTTCTTTAGAAATCACACCACCTATTAAATAATTGTTTCCTTTTCTGGCAAATTCTACATGAGTTTGTTCATTCTCTTTCTCGAGTTTCGAAATTTCTGGCGGTAAGCCTCAGGAACTAACTCATAAGCTTTCAAAAATAGCTTTCTTGACTACTTGGTAATTTGAAATCTCATCTACAGATAAAGAAGAATAAATGTCTCTAGCTTTACCAATCAAGACACTTTGAAGAAGCATTGTAAGCTTATCTTCAGGCCATTTCATACTATCAGCTATTTTCTCAAAATGCAGAAAATACTTGTCAACTTCTTTCTCTTGAAAAGGAGGAACTAACCTTATGTTTCTACTAACATCAAAACCTCTGTTTCCTTGTAAACCCCTAAAAGTTGAATTACTTGAACCGTCTTGAGAAGCTAGCTCTAATTCTTTAATTCTAAGTTCTGTTTCAGCTTGAATTTTCTGCTTCTCTAGTTCTCTTTCGATCTCTTTTTCTTTTAATTCTCTTTCAATTTCTTTTTCTTTTAATTCTCTTTCAATTTTTTTTGCTCTTAACTCTCTTTCTTTGTCTTTTTCTTTTTCTCTTAACTCCATCTCTTTCATTTCCTTCTCTATTTCCATTTGTCTTAGTTTCATTTCATGTTCAAGTTCCATTTGTCTAATTTGAATTTTCTGAGCTGACTGTTTCCTCTATACTATCTAATGCACTAGAGTCAAATTTGCCATTGTCAACAAAATATCTTATAATTACATTCCTAATTTCAGCTTTCCTCAAATTAGTTTTGATAGTAAGGCCTAAATGTTTACCCAATAACAGTAAATCCTTCTTACTAACTTGCAAAAGAACATCCAGGGATGGCGCTTTAACAAACTGTTCTACCTGCATAGTAGTCATATTTATCTAGCTGTTGGTTTCAAATGTAAACTCCAAGTTTGTACACAAATTTTGAAAATTTCTTAATTAATTTTTCAAAGTTAGATTTCACAAATTAAAATATCGATCTCGGACAGGAGCCCCCAATTCCTGTTACATGAACGAATAACAGAAATGAGAAACCAGCAGCTAAATTCAAAACACAATTTAATTATATACAATATTATACAGAGATGGTTTACAATATCTAAAGTAATTGGTGGTGGTACAAGAGTAATACTATGATTTAAAGTGTTACTTATCTGTATGCGAATGTCCTGGTATAATCCTTGATCCCTCCAGGTTTCAAATTAACAATAATCACAAATCCACAAGGAAATTAAATGTCCACCGATGATTTGTAAAGTTCCAGGCAATATGAATAAATCCACACAAAGTGTTGTAAATAATCCACAGATAAAATCACAATAGCTCTCCCAATAGAATCTAATATGGCACTGTTACAATTCTTTGATATGTCTTATTACAGGTCTCATTACAGTTCTGATTAGCCTTGGGCAGCTGGAGTTATTATAAGCTTAACCCTAATTCAAGAATATTGGAGAACCTTCTACTTCTAGAAATATCTAACTAAAAACAGTAAACAAGTAAACACACATAACTTTCTGGAAATAGATCATTCTAGATCTCTACTTAAAATCAACATGTTTACAAACATATTTGTTTATGCATGATTATATTCTAGAAAGTTCTATAACCTAAATCAATGATATGACCTTCATAGGATGTATTGATAAAAAAAGCTATAGGAGTTATCTCCCTTATCTCATAACTACATGTATTTAGTGTCATACATAACAAAGCTGAAAGTAAACAAAGTTTACATAAGTATGTTGATGATGGTTTGATTATTATTTGCATTAAATGTAAACGGCAATGCAGCATAATAGACAACTTTGTTTGTTTGTTTGTTTGATTTATTAACGTCCTATTAACAGCTATGGTCATGTAAGGACGCCCCCCATGCATGCGGTGTGCTGCGTGTATGTTGTGCGAGGTGAGTGTACTGGGAGACTGCGGTATGTTCGTGTTGTGTCCTCTTGTATAGTGGAACTGTTGCCCTTTTTATAGTGCTATATCACTGAAGCATGCCGCCGAAGACACCAAGCAACACACCCCACCCGGTCACATTATACTGACAACGGGCGAACCAGTCGTCCCACTCCCTGCATGCTGAACGCTAAGCAGGAGCAGAAACTACCACTTTTATAGACTTTGGTGTGTCTCGGCCAGGGGACAGAACCCAGAGCCTTCCTCACAGGGGCATTAACAGTACCAAAAATATGGGTACACTTATTGCTTGTCTCATTCATACACAGTTATACACTTTACACTTGCAAATATTTTTAATATAATTATGGTGAGAGCATCCTTAATAAACTGGCTTGTTGCTTTACTTTACAATACTGGCAGAATAAGCTTGAGTAACTTATAATAAATGGACATGAAATATATCAATAATATCTAATGACTAGATCAGTAACATGATGACGAGACAAATGATTATTGAAAAAGTGCAGTTATAGAAACATACACCGTAAACACGTGGTTAAATTTACCGCTTCGACCCCACATCATAATATTGCAATTATCGGTTTATTATTTATTCTATGACTTTGGCTTTGAAACAATGCTATTCTATAATAAAGGTATCAACAAATATTATTATAAAACTATAGACTTACACAGTATGGGCCACAATAAAGGCAAAGGTGGCAAACAGCATATTGAGAACCATATCAAAACAAAGTTGGGCGGAAATGGAGAAATACAAAGGGCGATAACTCTAAATCACATAAAAATTATAGGTGGCATACACCTATATAAATACAGGCCTAATAGGCAGAACATACACAATAGGATGATATCGATATAGACGAGTGGTTAACGCACTTGCCTTCCACGCAGATGGTGGGGGTTCGATTCCCTACTGGTTTTTCTCCTGCCATATGATCCTATTTGAGCCGATGGATTTCATCGGATGGGTACCTGACACGAGAATAGAATATGTGACTGACAAAGCATTAGCGCCATATAGCAGCTTGGCTTGTATTCTCCCTAGGGAGTCGATTAAGGCTCTGGAATGTCACAGAATTGCCAGGGGTTAAAATTGTAAAGTCTTGTGAGCTTGTACTTGTACAAAGAATATGACTCTAAACTGCAACTTTTCGACCTACTGCATCAATTACTAAATTGTTTATAATAAGGTGCCACTCCACTGTGTGTATCTTCGTACATCGTTGTGAAAGTCGTATTTCGAATGCTTTTTTCGACAGGGAATTTGCACCATATGCATAATTTCTATGAATTTTGTAAACAGGAAGTTGGACCCATTGAAAAAAGTCAATGAAGATTTGTTTGTTTTCTTGTTGGTAGTAATGACCAATTATTAAATTTTCAGGGGAGCAGACTTCAGGCCTGATTATAAAAAGGTGGGGGTGTTACACTGTCTGTTTGACTGTCCAGTACTAGCCTTGACAGCAACGGCAACAGAAGATATCAAGAGTGATGTGGACAAGGTCCTGGGCTTGAAGTTAGATACTCATATCGTATCCCTGATACCAGACAGACCGAACATTTTTCTTCATATGAGAAAGACATCAGAAAAGTTCGAAGATATTGAATGGATAAGAGAGGCGGTAATTAATAAGGGTGTTTTGTGTAAAAAAAAATTAATTTATGCGTCAACAATAAGTGGTTGTGAGCAGTTGTACTTTTGGTTCCATTCAACTTTAAAAGAGAAAGCGTACAAAGACTCCTCAGTTTCCATCGAGAATAGAATCTTAGAGATGTTTCATTCTCACAGACTCGGACTCAAAAGACAGAATTCTGAAAGACTTCATGCAAACTGATTCAAAAATAAGAGTTCTCATTGCCACCGTTGCCTGTGGCATGGGTCTTGACATACCTGACATAGATAGTGTCATCTTGTGGGGGATGCCAACATCCATGCTGCAAGCATGGCAAGAAATAGGTAGAGGAGGGCGAGATGGGCGTGACTGCTTAGCGACATGTTATGCTTTTCCACGCAGTTTAGCCAAAAGCTGCGACCGTTGTCAGAATTTCAAGTGTGTTCCCAATTGTAATGACAATTCTCAACGAACAAGGATTTTCGGGATGGACATGTGTCAGCGCGCGATATGTCTGGAATCGTTTTCTTTTAATAACAACGTCAAAGTTCCGAATAAATCTAAATGTGACAACACATGTTATGAGATATGCTCATGTGCTTTGTGTAAATGTTGTATTGTGTGCATGCAGAGTTGTTCATGCGAGAAGAAACTGAATGTTGATAACATTTTGAATTTTTACATGAAATGATAAATATCGGTTCATATCATTAAATTGAATTGTGTCACTAAGTATCGTGTTGCTTCAAGATTTCTACATTTCTAGGTCACCTGAGACGAAGTCTCTAGTGACCTATTCTAATCGCCTTTTGTCCGTCGTCGTGCGTCGTCCGTCGTATGTCCGTAAACAATTTACATTTTCGACTTCTTCTCTTCTTGTACCTGAGAAGAAGTCTCAAGTGACCTATTCTAATCGCCCCTTGTTGTCCGTCGTGCGTCGTCCGTCGTATGTCCGTAAACAATTTACATTTTCAACTTCTTCTCCAAAACTGCTGAAGCAATTTCAATGAAATTTTGCACAAACCTTCTAAGGCATAAGGCCAATCAAAATTGTGAATTATATGGTCCCCACCCCCCAGGGGGCTGTGGGAGGGGCCAAAAGGGGTAAAATTGAGTAAAATTTCAAAAATCTTCTTCTCTACTCACAGATGTGGTAGAATCAAATACTCTTCATAGATAGAAAGGTCTTAAGGTCCTTTACAAAAATTGTGAATTATATGACCCTGGGGTCTCACGTTTCCCCCCTGGGGAGGGGGTCAAGTTTACTATACTTCATATAGGGAAAACACATTTATGAGCATGTTTTGCTCAATTTTCATTGGAAACAAGTCAAACTTGGTTAGAATTATTAGTCTGAGATAGCATTTTAATATCATATAGCACAAACAGATTTGAAACTACCATACACCGACATCAAACCTTCAATTCAGTCAGCCATCAAACACCATTGGCAACAAAGGTGGTCTACAGAAACAAACAATAAACTGTTTAAAATTCAACCTACACTTAATCCTTAACTGTCCAGTCGGAGAGACCGCAGAGAGGAAGTTGTTCTCTCTCGGCTCCGAACTGGACACGCATATTTTACACATTCCTATCTATTGAGAGGGGAGGATCCTCCCACATGCCATGCATGTGATTCTCCTCTCACAGTGGAGCATATTTTATTGCATTGTATTGATTTTAAACACATTCGAGATAAATACTACGATGTCTCCGACATGTACACTTTGTTTCATGCCGTGAGACATAATCGTATTTTTAATTATCTCAAAGAAATCGGTATTTTTAGCCCACCATCATCAGATGGTGGGCTACTCAAATCGCCTTTCGTCCGTGGTTCGTCGTCCGTCCGTCCTTCCGTCCGTCCGTCGTCGTCCGTCCCGTTAACAATTCTTGTTACCTGCTATTTCTCTAAAAGTACTGAAGGGATCTTTCTCAAATTTCATATGTAGGTTCCCCCTAGGACCCTAGTTGTGCATATTGTATTTTGGGACTGATCGGTCAACAAGATGGCCGCCAGGCAGCCATCTTGGATTTTGATAGTTAAAGTTTGTTACCGCTATTTCTCATAAAGTACTGAAGGGATCTTTCTCAAAATTCATATGTAGGTTCCCCTAGAACCCTAGTTGTGCATATTGCATTTTGGGACTGATCGGTCAACAAGATGGCCGACCAGCCGCCATCTTGGATTTTGATAGTTAAAGTTTG
>SAYR01046743.1:29043-69013 GCA_004382745.1 Argopecten irradians irradians | reverse complement strand
TGTTATTGTCTTGATTATTAATTTCATTATTCATTTCGTTTACCTATTTACAACCCTTTATCTATGGTTTACTAGTACAGAGACTGTTGAGACCCGGTATGTATGGGTGCCGGTGTGAGGTTTTTTAACATCTGTGTTTTAGTCCAAATTACATGTTGGCTGTATTCGTTTTAATCTCCTGTGTTTCTTTTTGTGAACTTTATGTTATCCTGATATTAATGCATGACTTGTAGTTTGGCCCTAAATGACCTTAGTTGTCGATGGGCCGTAAAACTCAAACAAACAAACAAAACTACAGAAAAAAAAATAATTTAAGACATCCTACAACGCCTTCTCTATAGGTTTAGTGCATTATACAAGAAGACACAACACGAACATACCGCTGTCTCCCAGTACTCTCACATCGCACCGCATACATGGGAGGCCGTCCTTACATGACCATAGCTGTTAATAGGACGTTAATAAATCAAACAAACAAATTAGTGTATTGGCGTTTTCCTATCAACTAATATTGAGTTTAAAAATTGGCTAAGATATGAACCCATCTACAGATTTTCAGAGCACGTTTGATAAATGTTTCTATATATTTTCATATATACATTTGAAGTTGTCGTTATGGGATTTTGAATTTTTATTAAAAATGTTGTACATCATTGCTGTTAAATACTTACTGTATATTGTTGTTAACCTTTTCTGGTCAACTGAAGGCCTCCCACCAGCACCTGTCAGCGTCTTCCCCACATATTCAGCAGGAGTATATGAACTCCTGAAGAGTAATGCTGCTGCTTTAGAGAAGGACTAAGTGGGAGATCTTCCACTCAAATTGCCCCTTTAAAAGAAAATTGTATTTCCAAAATTGTCTGCCTTTACAGTTTCCACCATTTTTAGCTTGAAGGAATGGCATCATCCGTGGTCTGCACAGTCAGCTCAGTGAAGGAAATATGCAGGATACTCGAAAAAATAATTTCAATGGCATTGTTGTATAGTTTAACGGCTGTCAGAAAAGAAAGTTAGTACCATAAACTACCTCAATATTGGGTTAAATGAAAAATGAATATCTAACTCAAATACATTGTAAAAAGTAAGTCACTCAGTTTCAGCCGGATCTGTGACACTGCCACATTTGGGAATACAAGATATGTCTATCAGAGCATTTTGAATCTCTCGAAGAAATTACAACGCCTTCTCTATAGTTTAGTGCATTGGCGTTTTCCTATCACTAATATTGAGTTTAAAAATTAGCTAAGATATGAACCCATCTACAGATTTTCAGAGCACATTTGATAAATGTTTCATATATTTTCATATATACATTTGAAGTTGTCGGTATGGGATTTTGAATTTTATTAAAAAAGTTGTACATCATTGCTGTTAAATACTTACTGTATATTGTTGTTCACCTTTTCTGGTCAACTGAAGGCCTTCCACCAGCACCTGTCAGCGTCTTCCCCACATATTCAGCAGGAGTATATGAACTCCTGAAGAGTAATGCTGCTGCTTAGAGAAGGACTCTAAGTAGGAGATCTTCCACTCAAATTGCCCCTTCAAAAGAAAATTGTATTTCTAAAATTGTCTGCCTTTACAATTTCCACCATTTTTAGCTTGAAGAAATGGCATCATCCGTGGTCTGCACAGTCAGCTCAGTGAAGGAAATATGCAGGATACTCGAAAAAATAATTTCAATGGCATTGTTGTATAGTTTAACGGCTGTCAGAAAAGAAAGTTAGTACCATAAACTACCTCAATATTGGGTTAATAAATGAAAAATGAATATCTGACTCAAATACATTGTAAAAAAAAATATGTCCTTTTTTATCTACTTGGCTCTGCATGGCTTAAGTAAGTCACTCAGTTTCAGCCGGATCTGTGACACTGCCACATTTGGGAATACAAGATATGTCTATCAGAGCATTTTGAATCTCTCGAAGAAATTACAACGCCTTCTTTATAGGTTGAGTGCATTATACAAGAAGACACAACACGAACATACCGCTGTCTCCCAGTACTCTCACATCGCACCGCATACACACAACACACCGCATACACACAACACACCGCATACATGGGAGGCCGTCCTTACATGACCATAGCTGTTAATAGGACGTTAATAAATCAAACAAACAAATTAGTGTATTGGCGTTTTCCTATCAACTAATATTGAGTTTAAAAATTGGCTAAGATATGAACCCATCTACAGATTTTCAGAGCACATTTGATAAATGTTTCTATATATTTTCATATATACATTTGAAGTTGTCGGTATGGGATTTTGAATTTTTATTAAAAAAGTTGTACATCATTGCTGTTAAATACTTACTGTATATTGTTGTTAACCTTTTCTGGTCAACTGAAGGCCTTCCACCAGCACCTGTCAGCGTCTTCCCCACATATTCAGCAGGAGTATATGAACTCATGAAGAGTAATGCTGCTGCTTTAGAGAAGGACTCTAAGTAGGAGATCTTCCACTCAAATTGCCCCTTTAAAAGAAAATTGTATTTCCAAAATTGTCTGCCTTTACAATTTCCACCATTTTTAGCTTGAAAAAATGGCATCATCCGTGGTCTGCACAGTCAGCTCAGTGAAGGAAATATGCAGGATACTCGAAAAAAATAATTTCAATGGCATTGTTGTATAGTTTAACGGCTGTCAGAAAAGAAAGTTAGTACCATAAACTACCTCAATATTGGGTTAATAAATGAAAAATGAATATCTAACTCAAATACATTGTAAAAAAATATGTCCTTTTTATCTACTTGGCTCTGCATGGCTTAAGCAAGTCACTCAGTTTCAGCCGGATCTGTGAAACTGCCACATTTGGAAATTTCTTCATGATGATTTCTGAAAATAAATACATGATATCATATCTATCAGAGCATTTGAATATCTCAAAGAAATTACAACGCCTTCTCTATAGGTTTAGTGCATTATACAAGAAGACACAACACGAACATACCGCTGTCTCCCAGTACTCTCACATCGCACCGCATACATGGGAGGCCGTCCTTACATGACCATAGCTGTTAATAGGACGTTAATAAATCAAACAAACAAATTAGTGTATTGGCGTTTTCCTATCAACTAATATTGAGTTTAAAAATTGGCTAAGATATGAACCCATCTACAGATTTTCAGAGCACGTTTGATAAATGTTTCTATATATTTTCATATATACATTTGAAGTTGACGTTATGGGATTTTGAATTTTTATTAAAAATGTTGTACATCATTGCTGTTAAATACTTACTGTATATTGTTGTTAACCTTTTCTGGTCAACTGAAGGCCTCCCACCAGCACCTGTCAGCGTCTTCCCCACATATTCAGCAGGAGTATATGAACTCCTGAAGAGTAATGCTGCTGCTTTAGAGAAGGACTAAGTGGGAGATCTTCCACTCAAATTGCCCCTTTAAAAGAAAAATGTATTTCCAAAATTGTCTGCCTTTACAGTTTCCACCATTTTTAGCTTGAAAAAATGGCATCATCCGTGTCTGCACAGTCAGCTCAGTGAAGGAAATATGCAGGATACTCGAAAAAATAATTTCAATGGCATTGTTGTATAGTTTAACGGCTGTCAGAAAAGAAAGTTAGTACCATAAACTACCTCAATATTGGGTTAATAAATGAAAAATGAATATCTGACTCAAATACATTGTAAAAAAAAATATGTCCTTTTTATCTACTTGGCTCTGCATGGCTTAAGCAAGTCACTGTTTTCAGCCGATGATCTGTGAAAACTGCCACATTTGGAAATTTCTTCATGATGATTTCTGAAAATAAATACATGATATATATCTTATCAGAGCATTTGAATATCTCAAAGAAATTACAACGCCTCTCTATAGGTTTAGTGCATTATACAAGAAGACACAACACGAACATACCGCTGTCTCCCAGTACTCTCACATCGCACCCGCATACATGGGAGGCCGTCCTTACATGACCATAGCTGTTTTATAGGACGTTAATAAATCAACAAACAAATTAGTGTATTGGCGTTTTCCTATCAACTAATATTGAGTTTAAAAATTGGCTAAGATATGAACCCATCTACAGATTTTCAGAGCACGTTTGATAAATGTTTCTATATCTTTTTCATATATTCATTTGAAGTTTCTGATTCTGTATAGGGACACTACAGTCAACAGTGACCCTATACAGAATCAGGGACTGCGTCTCGCACTTTGAGCTTTTCGAACAATACCTGTGAAGAGTCTCCATGTTGAAGCTTATGAGCCATCTCTAGACGATCGGCTCAAAAGATGGTGATAATGTTGCAGCATCATGCTGTACATCTAAATCATCCTGTATCCGACTCCCGGGTGTCGCCTCCATGGCTTAAGATTTTCAAGATAAAAAACTGTCTGTATGCACTTCTGTCAAAAACGAAAACCACACAATGATCCTGACCTCACACTCATGGAATTAAAATTCCAGTAGTTGAACAAACTAAATTTCTTTGACTAATATTTGATTCGAACTGTCCTTTGTTCCATTATACAAAACATCTGAAAGGATAAGTGCTCGAAAGGCGCTGAACATTCTACGAGTTCTTTCCCATTCTGATTGGGGTGCAGACCGTGAAATGCTTCTACGTATCTATCGGGCACTTATTAGATCAAAACTTGACTACGGCTCTATTGTCTATGGATCGTCTCGCACTTGGAGCTTTTCGAACAACACCTGTGAAGAGTCTCCATGTGGAAGCTAATGAACCATCTCTAGACGATCGACGAAAGAAATTATCCTTACAGTATGCTGCTCAACTGAAATCCAACCCCAAAAATTCCGCATTTAACCTTGTATTCAATCCACAACATCAAGAAATATTTACACAAAATCATAAGCTCATACCAACATTTGGCATCAGAATTTCAAAATTGTTGCTGGAACTAAATATAAATTTCGACACCATTGACGAGTACACCGTATCGGATGTACCACCATGGCTCATTCAAACACCTGATATCAATTAATCTCTACATGAGAGGGCAAAATCCAGTGCATTACAAGAACACAAATCCTCCTTTCGGGAGTGCAGACAGACGAGTGAGAGCTACATTGTGGGATTTATTTTGTCTGGACGTTGTGGGATATAATTCACGGGAATAATGCATCATTATGGGCCAAATTAATTATGTTAGTACCCTGTGTCATTATGCAATTTTTTGTCTGGCCGTTTTGGGGACCACTTATGTAAGTACAGAGCACACATGTGGGAATATAGTTTTACTTCTATTAAAATATGTTTTTTACAACCCCACTTGTTATACATTTCTTTTTTAACATTTACCATAGATACATGGCACATCAATATATAATTACAACTCGCGCATATATTTATCATCATCAGTGCAGTAAAACAATCAGCTTTACCCGAGAAACATTGAGAAGACATCCAGAATTGTTGTAATCTATATTGAAAACAGAAATACTATCTTCATGTTTTTCGTTCAGTTATGACAAATTTCCCTCACATTGACAGACTCACAGTGTCTTACCTTGTGGTTTTCGTCTCACAATGAGACAAATATGTCCCACATTGACAGACTCAGTGTATTACCTCATGGTTTTTGTCTTACAATGACAGACAAATATGTCCCACATTGACAGACTCAGTGCCTTACCTTGTGGTTTTCACCTCACAACGACAGACAAATATGTCCCACTTCGACAGACTCAGTGTAATACCTCATGGTTTTCGTCTTACAATGACAGACAAATATGTCCCACATTGACAGACCCAGTGCCTTACCTTGTGGTTTTCACCTCACAACGACAGACAAATCTGTCCCACATTGACAGACTCAGTGTATTACCTTGTGGTTTTCACCTCACAACGACAGACAAATATGTCCCACATTGACAGACTCGGTGTATTACCTTGTGGTTTTCGTCTCACAATGACAGACACATTTTTCCCACATTGACAGTCTCAGTGTCTTACCTTGTGGTTTTCACCTCACAACGACAGACAAATATGTCCCACATTGACAGACTCAGTATCTTACCTTGTGGTTTTCACCTCACAACGACAGACAAATCTGTCCCACATTGACAGACTCAGTGCCTTACCTTGTGGTTTTCACCTCACAACGACAGACAAATATGTCCCACTTCGACAGAGTCAGTGCCTTACCTCATGGTTTTCGTCTTACAATGACAGACAAATATGTCCCACATTGACAGACCCTGTGTCTTACCTTGTGTTTTCACCTCACAACGACAGACAAATATGTCCCACATTGACAGACTCAGTGCCTTACCTTGTGGTTTTCACCTCACAAAGACAGACAAATCTGTCCCACATTGACAGACCCTGTGTCTTACCTTGTGTTTTCACCTCACAACGACAGACAAATATGTCCCACTTCGACAGACTCAGTGCCTTACCTTGTGTAAAGTGGTGTTCTTTCCATTGACAGTAAAATATAATCAAGGTAGCCTTTGTCAACTAATGTTTGGTTATAAAAAATGTATTCTATGTACATGTAGTATATAGTCCACCTTTTTTAAAAACAGAAACTATAGTTCTAGGGTATTTGGTGCAAGAATGACAATGAGACTAGATTGCAAATACAGACATGTATTTATTGATTTCTTTTTCCACCAATCAGTGTGACAAATATTTGCTGTTACATAAGAACTAATCAATGTACATGTACTATTGTTGAAAATTAAGATACTAGCGAAGCAGACATTCAAAATATGTCTTCAATAGTTGTGCGGTAATCTCAACACACCAGTCTTTGTTGTACATGTTTTCATCCTACTCTTTCAATGTGCACAATATGATAATGATGTAGTCAAAATGGTTCCAAAACAAACAAGTAGCTTGTACAGCATATATGACAAAATCAGACATAAAATATGGAAGATGATGCAATGCATTAAAATGTTTTCATGGCTTTTTAAAATTCCTTAATACATAATAGTTTTCTTTCAGAAAATAATGAAATGGATTTGACAGAACTGATGCAGTCAAGTCATCCTTTCTGAAGATCAATGGCAACAATCGCGTTACATGAGATTTTGGAAAACTTTTTAAAAAAGATCAATCATATTGGTAATATATGTTAAGATAGCAAAAACCAATACAAACCAACAATCAATACAAACCAATAGTCTTGTCCATAAAAACCGCAATGAAGAAAAATGTTATATTAAAGAAACTTCAGGAGTTGTGTTTTCCCAATCTCCAGACATCTTTCCCATTATATGGCAAAATATTAGCAACAGTTATAATTGAGATTTTCTGTATTTTCTGAGTCTACACAACAATAGAAAGTCATGCCGATGAACCCTTTTCCAAGGGCTGTCAATAAAAATTATTGATGACAACATGACCCATAAACATATTCATTTTGTGTTCAGATTTTGATCATTACGTAAAGTTACTTCTTGTAGATGAACAATGTTTCAGTTTGTTGAAACAGCATGTGTTCCAAAATTGATACATGTACTCTCAAAAAGATCAATGGCAGAACTTTATAAACACATCAATGAAATACTGATAATGGTGACTCAAACACAATTTGCTTCAGTTTAATTAAAACAAAAGACTGCAAACAAAAACTGCAGACAATTAACACACAGAAAGTCAGCAAAACAATAGGGTACAGGAAACCAACCTATTGACTTTGCCTAATCTGCTGGATGGAGTCTGAGCCAAGATATTTATTTCTTTATTTTGGAAGTCTCCAACTGCCAGATTTGTCCTCCTTTTCTTTTGCTGGTCTTTTTCCCCTCTTCAATAGCTTTTTGCCCCGGTGTGTTGTCATTTTTGAAGAAAGACTTAAACATGTCCCTGAGTTCATTTAGTTCTGTTAAACTCCACTTGTGACGGTTTAAAATTGGGGCCTTCTTTTTGTTTAGATCTGCAGAAATCAAGATTTAGAGTTAAAGTGATATATTGGGATAGGCCAAAATATCTCCAGATTGATTAACACCAATAATTTTGTATTGTAAAAAAGATTTCCTGTTGTAACAACCATAGTGTGTGTTATCAAGAGTGAGAGAGAGAGAGAGAGCCTATCAAACAAAGTTTAATATCAATATAGGTAAAACTCAAAACCATGAAAATGTTTTTCAAAACATAACTTTTCATTTGACAAACAACACCATACCACAATGTGTCCAGTCCATTCTGAAAATGTATATAAAAAAGAGCATGTACATACCTTTTCTGAGGGACTCCTCTTCCTCCATAGGTAGGTCTGGAATAAAATTTTCATTAATTTCAATGTCCTCTTCAGGGTCCTCGTCGGGGTCCTCAATAGCCTCATCCAGATCTCCACTGACATGTCCAGGTTCCAACTCAAGATCAGATGTATTGTTTTCCAGTAACTCTTAATGATGAATGAAATATTACATTATTGACATACAGAAAAGAGTTATTTTCAACAACAGCCAATATAACACCAGTACAGTATCATTGCCATTCAGTAAAAAATATTTATATACATTGAACATGTATATGAAATGTATGTTAGCAGAACCTTTAGAATGCAAGGTGATGCTAAGTGGCCTTTTACATATAAAAGTGAAACATAGTTTTCTTTGAAAGGAAATAAAAGTAAACAAATACAAAATGAACTATTGAAATGTAACAAAACTAATATTTGAACAGTAAATGCTTCAAATTACATGTATATGAATGCATTATCAGCATGTTACTTTAGTGCCATCTCTTGTTATTTGTGTTTGTAACAAATGGAAAAGGAAGGAGATATTCCACATCAATTGTAAATCTGCATATACATAAAACTATCCTGAATGTTTTATTTTAGATTACTTGAACAACCCAAAGTATCACCAGACATCACCCGTGTACATTGATGTTTTCATCTCGTATGGTTTTAGTACAAAATGCACTGTTTAAATGTTTTAAAGCATTATTTCCATGGCTCTTAATTAATCTATGTATTTTTTCATTTCTTATTATCAAGGAAATCTAGCAAAATAGAGAGGACACAAAGAAATGGCCAAATAAATAGGAATCTAGAGAAAATGGGCACCCTACAATAACATTATTGTTCAAGGTGCAAATCCATGTTGGGTATAAACATTTATGTATGATTTCAAACCATGTCTTTAAGTCATGGTACAGATATTCAATTTGATATAATGCAAAGTTCCAATCTCTACTTCAATGTTATTTTACCATGCAACTGAATCTCCTCCAATCTTTTCCCTTTAAATCTCCCGACAACTTTGCAATATCCACTCTTTCAATCATGTCTGATGTGCATTTGTATTGGATCTTGTGTACATCTAGTGTATGGCCAAGGTGATCAACAATCCACTGCTGCTGTTGAGGTGTTATATCTATAGCCTGAAAGAATGCAATTTACATTAGATTTAAATTCAATGTCAAATGGAATGTTTCAAAGACACAAGAAGAAATATATCCTGTCTATAGTGTTCCTTTTTTATTTTGCTGTTGTACTTTTTTCAACAAACATAAAACTCTTCCTTTTTGTGGTTATGCCCACTTGAAGCATGTATACTTTGTTACATCATGTACATTCTAAAAACAATGCTGAAAAAATAATTGCTTTAGGCCAATTACCCCCACATTTGAATATGAAACTTTAAGACATTGCATTAAGTGTTATATTTTATTTATGGTACTTGTCATGAATTGCTTCCATAACCAAATTATATCAAATTCCAGCAATATCTACATTTTTGACCAATAAAAGTCTTGTCATGTCATAACCATTGCAATCAAACTATAAGAAACTGTTACCATCATGTTATAACCGTCACTCCAAACCTCTATGTACTAATATTCATCAAAATCACACATCATCTAAATAATGACTTAATTATTATAAAACTTCTATTAAATTACCATAGCCTCCTTCAAAACCACTACATTACTCTTCAAATATTAGTACCTGACAAAGAGTAGCCATAAGCCGACGCATATGTGTGCCTCTGATTCTTTCAGGATGTTCAAGGCCAGCAGCCGCAGTAACAGTCCTTACAGCGTCATATCCACGGATTATGCCTTCTCCTAAAGTAAAGCATATTGTTTTTCATGTAATTTTTTTCCAAAGAAGCCTAGGACAAGGTGGCTTGTGATGCTTGGTTGGAATTTATTTCAAACCATACTTAATCATATCACAGTTACTTAAAACTTTAAACCATACATAGCTGTGGTGATATTTAACGTTGAGGTTGAAAGAAAAAATATCAACTTTGTTAAACCACATCATGTAGTTTACATATATACAGTTAAACCTCCAAAATTTAAGTCAGCGTACAATGGTGAAACTTTTAATTATTCAAGCATTTGACTTAAACATGACTTGAATGTATGGTGAAAGATTGGTCAGGACCGACAAAATGCTTTCAATTAAACAGGATATTCCAGTTGAAGTCCGAGTTAAAAAGGTTTAATTCAGACACGTAATAAAGCATTATCATCTTCAGAAAAAAACATGTACTTACTGTTGCTCGCAAACACATACGGATTCCTTTCGGATACCCCAGCACTCCACCGCACATTGGCACAAGTGAGAAACTTCATTACAGGCCTGGCATGTTTTGGAACGATCACTGGTACAAATTTCCCACACTGTTGTTGATCAAGAAAAATATTTTAATTTAACTATCTTATATGAATCTCTGGTAAAATATATATTGTTTCTCTGTTTCAAATTGAATTAAACATTATTCAGAAATTAAGATTTCACAATGAACCAACAAATTTGCATCTGATCAAATAGAATACTTCTTTATCAGCAATCTAAATGATATATACTGATTTGTAATACTGTATCCCTGAGCTTGAATCATGATAATTTAGTCACTAAGTTGTATGTATATGTTACTATATATTTATTGCAAAAATGGCTGATATCCAAAGCTTCTTTTGGTCATATTTTATAGATAACCATTTTGTTCTTTTTAGTCTGATAAAAAAAAATCTTCATTACCTTTCCTCTAATTTCAATAACATCCTGATCCTCCATAAGTCTTTTTTCAAACTTAGTCAGGTCACCACTTGTCAATTCGTCTGCCTGATCTAGGCCTGTTTTTCTTTTCTCATATGCAGTCAGTCTGTTGAAAAATATCAAAATGCCTTTATAGAAATTCAAACCTTTTTGATATTGTGCACTCTAATTGATATGAATTAAGACTTCTGGAAATAATAACAAGAGGCCCATAGCCTTTATCAGTCACCTCACTTCCAATAAGAGATGTTTTGCAGATTAAAACATTTCATCCTGTTAACTTTTCAGTAGGGCAATTTGTTTTTCCCTTTTTTTGAAGTGTTAAGGAACCTTTTAGAATCTTCAAAATTATTTGTAGAAAGCACTCTTAAGAACCCTTCAAATCTTTAAAACATGACAAGATTAAACATGACATAAACTTTCACGTTCTTTTATACAAGTCATGCTTAAAATACAAGCAAATTATTCATGGTTAAAATCACTTCATTTGCTGTTAAAGCATTAACATGTCTTAAAATATTACCTCATTACTTGTAGTTCTCCAGGCCTTCTACGGTTGTACGTGATCAAATTGGCCTGTGCAAGGACGACTCCTTTTCTGTAATTCTCATTAGAGGCATCTGATAGGTTAAACGTTTCCAATTCCCTTTTAGGTATATTGCAAGCTTTTGAACATCATTTGGCAAGGGCAGCAGACTTTCTTTGTTGTTTTTGCGTTCGTGTAGTATGACGCGCGACAATTTGGTGGTCCACTCTATTTCCATCAGCTTTAGGAAATCTTTAGATGCCTTACGGTTTTCTTCATCACCATTCTTTATGGCCTTTGCTAACTTAATGTTGCCGACCCTCTTGAGGTTGTATGCAAGCTTTATTGCATTTGATGGGGCTTCAAGATTTTCTTCCTCGTCATCGTCCTGTCATGGAAAGATCTGGCAGCTCTGTAACAGAGGGAGGACCCTGTGGCTCCGTCATGGAAAGATCTGGCGGCTCTGTTACAGAGGGAGGACCCTGTGGCTCTGTCATGGAAGGATCTGGCGGCTCTGTTACAGAGGGAGGACCCTGTGGCTCTGTCATCGAAGGATCTGGCGGCTCTGTTACAGAGGGAGGACCCTGTGGCTCTGTCATCGATGGATCTGGCGGCTCTGTTACAGAGGGAGGACCCTGTGGCTGTGTCGTAGAAGGATTTTGCGGCTCTGTTACAGAGGGAAGACCCTGTGGCTCTGTCATCGAAGGATCTGGCGGCTCTGTTGCCGACCCTCTTGAGGTCGTATGCAAGCTTTATTGCATTTGATGGGGCTTCAAGATTTTCTTCGTCGTCATCGTCCTGTCTTGCAACTTTCAGGGCTGCTTGCGCCACATCAGTAAAGAACTTTGGATCCAAATAATGTTCCAGGTTATTTCCTGTGCTTGGAGTTGCTAGGATCCGAAGCTGAATCAAAAGCCTACTCGCTAGACGCATCACTGCGGAAACATAGTGTTTTCTCATTAGTTTATTTCCTACGTTTCTGGTGAGCCACTGATTTCCAAGGGCAATTATCAAACTGTCAGATTTCGCAATCCTCCCAACCTTATCATCGTTCATTATAGCAAATATTTCCTTTACCAATGCTCGACTCTCTAACTCTGTCACCCTTCCTGCTAGAACAGCACTTTGCATAAGCAGGCTCCCTTTTGAAACGTGTACAGATGATTTCACAGGACAGTGTGCTTGATGCCTGTCCAACACACTCAGTCTAAGCCATCCAAAACAGTTGGGACATGGCCCGTATTTTTTTTTTACATCAAATTGTTCTTTTCCACTTCATCGTGCTAAAAGAATCTATCCTTTCTTCTGTTTGATGACATTTTCGTTTTGAATGTTACTTCCTTTACTACGCAATATTGCTAACATGACTCGTCACAATGTTTTTTGGAGAAGATATGCTGGGCAAAACTGGAACACTTCTTTTTACAAAATGGGCAGCAACATTTTGAATTATACACACGATCAGACCGTTTAGCCTTTCCTCTCTTTGTGGTTGCTGATTTGAAACTACCATACACCGACTTCAAACCTTCAATTCAGTCAGCCATCAAATACCATTGGCAACAAAGGTGGTCTACCGAAACAAACAATAAACTGTTTAAAATTCAACCTACACTTAATCCTAAACTGTACAGTCGGAGAGGCCGCAGAGAGGAAGTTGTTCTCTCTCGGCTCCGAACTGGACACACATATTTTATACATTCCTATCTATTGATAGGGGAGGATCCTCCCACATGCCATGCATGTGATTCTCCTCTCACAGTGGAACATATTTTAGTGCACTGTATTGATTTTAAGCACATACGAGATAAGTACTACGATGTCTCCGACATGTACACTTTGTTTCATGCCGCGAGACATAATCGTATTTTTAATTATCTCAAAGAAATCGGTATTTTAAACAAAATATGAACGTTTTCTCATCATATCATCGTATCAACTGAACATTTCATCGTTTCATCAACTTTGTGCACGAGATTTCTCATGTGTTTTAGCCAAAACTATTTTATCCAATGCAAACCTTTTTTTATCAAATAAACGTTTACAATCTGTGTTTTAGTCCTTACCTGCCTTTTCTTACCCTGATCTTTTATCCTGATATTAATGCATGACTTGTAGTTTGGCCCTAAATGACCTTTGTTGTCGGTGGGCCGTAAAACTGAAACAAACAAACAAACAAAGTGGTTGCTGAATGCATGATTCTTCTGACAAATATGAATTTGTTTGAAACATCACGATTTATTTCCTCATCATCATAATCACTGTCATCACTTTCATCATCCGAACTTAAACTCATTGATGAAATTGGTCCAGAGGAAGGGATTTGGATTGGAATTACTTCAGACATGTCCGAGTCACTATCTTGAACCATTTCCTTATCAGTATCTTCCTTTGTCATAACCTTTTTTCTTGGTTTTATTTCTTCTTCACTTTCACTTTCAGAAAATAACCTCGGCCTTTTTTGTTGGCACACTCCACTTTCCATCTCCATTTCAGAGTTGCTTTCAGACTCTTCAAAACTACTTGGATGGTAATCATGATCTTCATTTTCTGAAGATTGTTGATAATCTGATGTTCCATAATCGGATTCATCGGAATGTTGCAAAGCAAATGGTTCAATAATTGCAGTTGGTACAAATGTCATTTTCCCATCGGATTCTCCATATTCACCTTCCATAAATATTCTATTATCAGAGTTTTGAACACATACAACAGGCTTGCTTTTTCTGTTCCCCTCCTTAGGAATATTTGTGAAAGGCTCATGATTTGTTCTGGGTAAAGAGTGCACTGGTTCTGCTGTGAAAGAAAGGTTTGGAATCTCTTTATTGGAGGAAGAGTTAAGTACCTGTACCTCTGTAATGAAGGATGAGCCCTGTGACTCTAACATCGAAGGTTCTAGCGGCTCTGTTACAGAGGGAGGACCCTGTGACTCTAACATCGAAGGTTCTAGCGGCTCTGTTACAGAGGGAGGACCCTGTGACTCTAACATCGAAGGTTCTAGCGGCTCTGTTACAGAGGGAGGACCCTGTGACTCCAACATCGAAGGTTCTAGCGGCTCTGTTACAGATGGAGGACCCTGTGGCTCCGTCATGGAAAGATCTGGCAGCTCTGTTACAGAGGGAGGACCCTGTGGCTCCGTCATGGAAAGATCTGGCGGCTCTGTTACAGAGGGAGGACCCTGTGGCTCTGTCATGGAAGGATCTGGCGGCTCTGTTATGGAAGGAGGACCCTGTGGCTGTGTCGTGGAAATATCTGGCGGCTCTGTTACAGAGGGAGGACCCTGTGGCTCTGTCATCGAAGGATCTTGCGGCTCTGTTACAGAGGGAGGGCCCTGTGGCTCTGTCATCGAAGGATCTGGCGGCGCTCTGTTATGGAGGGAGGACCCTGTGTCGTGGAAGGATCTGGCCGCTCTGTTACAGAGGGAGGACCCTGTGGCTCTGTCATGGAAGGATCTGGCGGCTCTGTTATGGAGGGAGGACCCTGTGGCTGTGTCGTGGAAGGATCTGGCGGCTCTGTTACAGAGGGAGGACCCTGTGGCTCTGTCATCGAAGAATCTGGCGGCTCTGTTACAGAGGGAGGACCCTGTGGCTGTGTTGTGGAATTATCTTGCGGCTCTGTTACAGAGGGAGGACCCTGTGGCTGTGTTGTGGAAGGATCTGGCGGCTCTATTATGGAGGGAGGACCCTGTGGCTCTGTCATCGAAGGATCTGGCGGCTCTGTTACAGAGGGAGGACCCTGTGGCTCTTTCATCGAAGGATCTGGCGGCTCTATTACAGAGGGAGGACCCTGTGGTTCCGTCGTGGAGTAGGAAGTGTGTGTAGCAGAGTTGTGGTCCTGAAAGTAAATTTGAGTTTCGATTTTGTGACTGTTTCTTGAGTACTCAGATCACAAATTATTGGGATCTTCAGGCATTGTTTAGGTTAACTTTGATGCTGATAAGACTTAGAAATGCTAAAAATAAGCATTGATTCTGAAAAAAACCTCTAAAAGTGGTTTTGATAGCAAAATGTTGAACCTTGGATAATTAAAGACCTCTTCTTGAAATTCATAAATGATACCAGCTAAATGATATGGTAGAATATCAAGAGCCAGCTCAAATTTCTGTAGTATTTAATTTTCAACTTGGTATTTTCTAGACAATAAGACTTTAAATTCTTACCTGTGTTGATTTCTCAAAGTGGATAGACAAATCTGATTTGTATTTACTTAGTAGATCTTTGTGTTTTTTTCAACTTTTCTGAAAAAAAATGAATAAAAGTGCAATTATTGTCTTTGTCCTAAAGTTAAGAGGTTCATTATAATGATGTTATGTTGTAGGATTTGTACATGAGTATCAGTGATCGAGTTGAACATCTTGACTTCATTTAATGTGAATGTTATGTTGTAGGATTTGTACATGAGTATCAGTGATCGAGTTGAACATCTTGACTTCATTTAATGTGAATGTTATGTTGTAGGATTTGTACATGAGTATCAGTGATCGAGTTGAACATCTTGACTTCATTTAATGTGAATGTTATGTTGTAGGATTTGTACATGAGTTTCAGTGATCGAGTTGAACATCTTGACTTCATTTAATGTGAATGTTATGTTGTAGGATTTGTACATGAGTTTCAGTGATCGAGTTGAACATCTTGACTTCATTTAATGTGAATGTTATGTTGTAGGATTTGTACATGAGTTTCAGTGATCGAGTTGAACATCTTGACTTCATTTAATGTGAATGTTATGTTGTAGGATTTGTACATGAGTTTCAGTGATCGAGTTGAATATCTTGACTTCATTTAATGTGAATGTTATGTTGTAGGATTTGTACATGAGTTTCAGTGATCGAGTTGAACATCTTGACTTCATTTAATGTGAACGGTCATAAAAAAACAAGTTATCAGCCAAAGTGTACCTAAATTTGTGGATGAATGGAAGGACAAACAGTGTGACCACTTTGGGCACCTACCAAACTATCAAATCAGTTTCTGCTAGTTCCTCAATAAATGAATAATGAAACAATAGGACATCAGAATTTGTCTAACAAAATTACCAAAGGAACAAATCTTACTCAGACTCAAGGCAATGACTGGTAGTTCATTATCAAAAGGGCAAACATCTCCAGATTGTCTGGTTACACTGAAACAGAAAATATACATTTAGTCCTCTAAATTATCTTTTTAACACGTCAACTACTGAAGTGTAAGAAAAAGTAAGAATAATTGTTTATCCATGAAATGGTGCTTGTGTTTCCCATAAGTATTTGTGATCTAGCTTCTAGAAATATAACAGAAGACAGGGATGCTACTGTCATAGTTATTTAAAATATTAAATCAGTTATAATTGTTTCCAAAGTTAGCAAAGCTAAGCATGCATCTATTATACAATTTATAAAATCATTTTTAGATTTAACAAACATGGCCATGCCGAAAGTCAGTAAATATTTTCATTTGCTGAATCATCAACTGAATTTAAGACAGTTAATAGCTTAAACGTTACTTTAATTAAAAACATACCAGTCAATTTCATCCCAAAATCCAACAACATATGATGTGGTAGAATGCTGAATATCGACCACATACCCTGAGCTCCCATCTGCATAAGACAAGGTCACCTAAAATGAGTAAATAAGTACAATAATAAGTAATATATAATACATTGTAAAAAATAATATGCAGATAACTATATATTATGGAAGTTGTAATAATTTGACAAATAAAATCAAACAAGAAACCCAATGCATTTATGCAACTTTGAAGACAAATTAAGTCATTTGTGCAGATATTGACATTATATTCACTTCATACAACTGGCTAGATTTATTTATATGAAACAATTTTTGCAGCCCTTCATTCAAGTGTAGCACTTGCCCAATATCAGGTCTCTGTACGAGACTCTTGGTTATAATTGAGAAGTTGCTGAATAATTTAGCATATATATTTGACAGGTCTTTTTCTCACTAAATTGGGAAGGGCCTTTTTACCTCATTTTGGGAAGGAAATTGGGAAAGAAATTTCCAGGAGTAAACTGTAGTTATTGGGAATTTGGCTAAAATTTGAAATAATTTCCATGGGAATGGGGTCCATTATCAGTCTCTAAAAGCCTCTAGAAAAAGCCTGTTTTCCCCCTGTGATCTTGAATGTAGGTCATTTATTTGAACAAACTTTGTAGCACTATACCCTATAGCATTCTATCAACCAGATATCAGGTCTATTGACTTCTTGGATATTGTGATATTGTTTAAAAATATGGCAATGCTCACTTTTCCGTCATGCGACATCAAATAAGCTAAATGTTTGGGTTGCAAATCAGGTCTAAGTTAGGTCAATACAGTACAAAATGACCATAGCTAGAGATGTACATGCGATGATTTAGGCAGTACTCACATATTGATGGCATACATTTGATTAGTATACAAACAATTGTGTTCTTACATTCTAATTCGGAATCCAATATCATACCTTTATCCAACTGCAAATTTTTGTGTGTCTCCATTCCATTTTCAAATTTATCTTAAAAAAAATGTGTGTACATGTAAGAATTATAATTTACAACAACCACATTTTCATAGGTCTTGTTTGCTTTTTGTAGTCAAATATAAGAGGAGTATTAATCAACAAATACCATTTGTATATATATCCCTGATCAATCCTTGATGTTAAAATGTTAACAATTATATATATACTCTTGGGTCTTTTCAGGAATGCATGCATTTAATAGGTGCCCTGTATGATAATATAATAAAATGGTTGAAATTTATATAACAGGTACTACACATAGTATATATCATACAATTATAGGTTTGAAGACTGACAGTACCTTAATTAATATTCCTGAGTTTGTCGTAAACCTTGATTCCAGGTTAAAAATAAAGCATTCCATCTGTTAAAAACTCTTAACATGGAAATGTATAAAGATAATTCTATGATGGTCAAAAGAAATAGCAGAAAAACAATACAACATGTCATCACAGACACCAAGAGCATGTGCTCTTCTATGTTGGCCATCTTAAAGAAAAGGTCACATGACCTGCAAATTGACTGTCCATTGTGGGGATGATATTTCCTTTTACATCCCATCAGCCCTACAGATTTGTTAGCATTGTATCTATAGAATTATTTTAAACAACTGATTAAAGTCATCTACAAATGAAAAGTGACCTCAAATACTCCCTCATGCAACTCCCTTAGGACTCAGGGGTGTATAATTTCACAATTTCCAGTAGATTCTACCTCATATTCTTAATTTCTAAAAGGTTTCATAATTTTTAAAATCAACCCTGCAAGGTGTGGTCGCAAGTCAGTCTATTGGAATTATACACCCCAGAAAGTAAAAAAAAAATAAAAATACTCCAACAAGTATCATTAAATACCAGGAAGGTTTGGTGAACTACCCGGTCTCATAAAATACTGTAAGGATCAAATTCTTTATTATTCTTACCTCGTGCACTCGAGCAATGGAGAAATATGGCGTAGATAAAAAAAACCAAAGCAAACAAAAGGTCAAAGAATAGTGATATACATAGCATTGTGAAAGTGTAAGAAAAAGCAGAGACAATTCGAAGCACTAACTGCAAAAAAAAAATAAAATAAAAAAAATACAACTAACTCATATTTCTTCATGGTTTTCTGAAAAAAGAAATGCAATTTTTAAAGTATCCCTGCATGTTCATGTATTTCATTTCAAAACTATAACTTTTATCTAATTGTTTGACTTTATTACCATATCGGTTGTTTTTAGTATTATTTTTTAGTATTATAATTACTTAAAATGGTAATTTCCGGATTTTGTGACCATGTACTGGCATGGGTTCCACATCAGAATAAAGCACACTATATATATAACTGATCTCGCTGATCATGACAACACGTTTAATATACATTGTTTACAGCCGGTGACTTTAAACATGAAAATTTCGGTTCTTACCAGTATTCACTTGTAAAATAAAATATAAAATTGCGATACTTCGATGATTATGATAATTTTCCTTGTAATTTAATATTTGATCTGTCCGTCTAAATCACTCTCATTCACGCAATAAAACAACGTTTTCACTGAAAGTTGCGATTCATCCATTTCAAGCTAATTAAATATGTTTAGTTATCGCATAGTCAGTATAAAACAGCAAAGTGGGAAATTCTACAAAAAGGAAAATGTGAATGCAAAAGAAAATAAGCCAAGGTTATAATTTAATTGTATTTGCTAATGTAGATCGGTCCAATATTTTTTACGCAGGAACCTCACGAACTTAAATATAACACTTGGTCAGTGATCGTTTGCCATGGCCGCAAAAATCGAAGCAAAAATGATTTGTCTATCACTAGTTTGAGTGAAATAATTTGATGATAATATTATCGAGGAGATAATGAAGGCTTATTGATAGGCACTAACTGTTCACATTTGTTTTACCTCTAACTGTAGGCTACGTCGTTTGATAATTACGAATGTAGTAACAGTCGCCCGGTCAGATAACAGATTTCTCAGACTATCATCTGTCTAATTTGATAACACAAAAGACAAATACACAAATAATTATCTGATGAACCTGGTACTTACCGTTTCTGCCAGAAAAACTACATTTTAAGACCATATCAGTCTGTTGCCGCCTGCCAAGAAACCGCCATGTCCGAAGGAATGCCGCGAAAATTCTTCGAAGAGTTTGACAGTAAGTCCAGAGGACCTCCGAAGCACCGTTAGTCTAGGTCACTTCTGTGTTTATATTCCTAGATCACAAGCAGCTAGGCCTCATCGTCAGCGACCAAGGGGCAGATAACTCTTGTCTCACAGACAAATCGTCGACAGACAAAGTTGAAAACAGACAACAGACAATTATTATGGGTATTTTTTATTTTTTCGACACAAAATCGCCCCATAAATCCAGAACAGACATTTAGAGGTTAATGCATTGTGGGGATATCCCCACAATGTCGAGAAATCCCCACAATACTTGTCTGTACTTACAGATATTCCCACAATGTAT
Source organism: Argopecten irradians irradians (assembly GCA_004382745.1). Classification (NCBI taxonomy): domain Eukaryota; kingdom Metazoa; phylum Mollusca; class Bivalvia; order Pectinida; family Pectinidae; genus Argopecten; species Argopecten irradians. The sequence continues at coordinate 48,563 of SAYR01046743.1, read as the reverse complement.
GTCATGTAAGAGCAGACAGACGAAATGACGGACACACATATACGTGTACAAACAGACAGAAACAAATACGGACACACATACATGTACAAACAGACAGACAACATGACGGACACATATATACCTGTACAAACAGACAGACAAGATGGCTGACACACACATTAATGTACAAACAAACAAACACATATTTATGCATGCACATAACGACGGATACAATGCAATAAACTGTACATATCTGTAAAAAAAACAAAAAAAAAAAAAAAAAAAAAAAAAAAATCAAAACAAAAAACGAATACGACCATTATACCAGTAATAAGCGAACCAAAGGTCCATAATTTCAATTTGGCATATACATTTTATACAAGTTCTTCTTTTGGTTGCGTGTGTAAACGTATGCCGAGTATAGTGATACTGCATTTTTGTGAAATCACTGCAATGAGTACGGAGTACAATATGTACATTTATTTACTCCCAAAACACGTACCTCGCACAACACACACGCAACACATCGCATGCATGGGAGGCCGTCCTTACATGACCATAGCTGTTAATAGGACGTTAATTAATAAAACAAACAAACAAACAAACAAACAAATATTTACATTATGTACATGAACAAATACATTAGTAAAGGCATACTCTCCCAACACTTATTCTGCAGTTCCTCATACAACTCTTGTACACATCTATATCCTTACACAAACATACATATATATATATTTTTATCAACACCTAGCCAATCTAATATGCATATACCATATCCTACACAGAAACATTACAATAAGTAATTCTATAACCCTATCAAAGGCTTGTAGCTTCTCCCAGTTGTCATATCGTCGTTGATACACCACAAATCTAACTCCATATAGCCTATGTAGCCCTTCGTTGACGAACACAACATCTGTTCAGTAATGCTCCAATATGCTGAACGTTAGGATGTAGCTGGTAATTCAAACACTTAGAAAAACCATTCCTATTCTCAATTCTTACACAGAGTGGCGACTTGCAATATAAACTATACATATGAAATGAATAATACATTTATTCATATTTATCAACAGTAGCAATGAGAATAAATCTAAGTCTAAACATGATCATTATTTTTTCACAATGTTTACACAAATGTAACAATCAAAACCATAGTGTATATGTAATATATACGACACATAAGAAAATGCATAATCATAGCAGATCAAGTTAAGACTGGATAGATTTATTGAAGGAGTGCACATACACTGTGCACGTGTGCACAGGACCCTGTTCCCGGTATGCGGGATGTATTTCATTTTATACTACATACATGTATATATTCCTCTTTGAATATCAGAAGTTGAAAACATGTTGTCCGTTAGTATGTGTCGTATATAATCATATATGGTTAGCAAGATATGTTTTAATTACATATTGACTGGATGATATTAACTGACATGTAATATTTGAAACCAAGAAGGGTGAACGCTAACATTGCCTATGGGAGGAGATAGTCTTCGAATGAGAAGTGCGGGAAAGTTCTGCGAGTCTCGTGACACTCGACTTGTACCCGACCGATCACGTACAATTATTCGTCCATCTTGTGTCCACGTTCCAATAAGTGTTCCTATAGATTTCAAATGCCTAGCTTTGGCATACACCGCCGCTCGTTGCTTCGTAAGGGCTTCATTTAGATAGAAAGCGGGTTTGGTTTGGCTGTTCATAGCAAACGATTGGTTGTACTGAATCCTCGCGATTACTGTTCTTTTTGAATAGTTCAAAACGGGCGCCATATACTTCCGCACGTGTACGATATGAGTTGAAACGTACTATCATGTCCCTCGGGTGGGAGGGGGAGCTCGGTCCGAAACGATGGGAATTACTTATATCCGCAGCTGTAATCATAACACCTAGATGTCTGTTACACGCCTCTACAACAAGCTCAGTAGTATTCTCGCCCTTGGATTCCTCAATTCCTCGGAATTAAGACAATATTTGCTAGAATATTGTTCACTTTCTTCCATACACTTCTCTAGTGCGTCACCTTTCTCCTCTTGGTTGGTAATACCAAGGCTTGCAATAAGGGAGCTTTTGAATAAAGTGTTCGACATAAGCTGACTAATGACTTCACTTATTATGTTAGGATCAGTGATTAGCGCTATTATACCGACACTTTGCCGGACATTGTCAGGTAGTTTGACAGTTGAAGAAGTCATTTCTGTAGAATTCCAATATGGCTGCCAATATATAGATAATCACTTGAAATTTGCATACCAGGAAATGTCAATACCTTTTTAGTTTCGCTACTCCAGGGAAACGCCCATTCTCTCGACCACCGGAAGTCCACGTTGGCAAGCAATAATTGTTTATTTCCATGACAACTTCTAAAAAATAAATTTGTTGTCATTAATATTGTCCAATTGCTCGTGATAGATGACTATTAAACATCTGTTCAACTAATTACCAATATTTTTAATTCTAGGCTTTGGGATGTCGTTATTCTATGTGCCGGCATTTGTAAACGTTGGACTGTACTTCGAAAAACGAAGATCTTTGGCGACAGGAATAGCAGTGTCTGGATCTGGAATTGGTCCCCTAGTATTAGCCCCGATCACTGAAGTTTTCCTGCAGAAATACGGCTGGCGCGGGACACTTTGGATTTGGTCTGCTGTTGTCCTCAATACTGTGGTGTGTGGTGTCTTATACAGACCTATGGGTGATCTAGGAACTACGATAAAGAAACCGGAAGACAATAAGAAGACACGTACAAACTCGCCGGAAACCGGATGTGTTCGCGTGATAAATATATTTGACTTAACTTTGCTACAAACACCCAAATTCGCAGTACACATGATTGTGAGCTATGGTTACATTGCAGGTAATTACTGGCTTGCGTTACCATAGGTTGTTTAGTTTTATTTGGTTAACTGTATACTGTATCTAAACACCTTTGTAATGTAATCGACGCTATTATGCATTTTTTTCGATCACACATGCAAAACCTCAGCATTAAAACAAATATGAAACAATGGTCTATCAGTGAATGGAAAGTGTATCAATATAATAGTCTAAAATACGTTGAAATCAGAATGCATATATTCCGATCAATAGTTTGTTTCGTCCTTTCCAAATTTATTAATTTCAAGTTTAAAAATCATTGCTAATGCTGCATTCTTATTAATGTGTTTTCGATTATAGAGTTGTGTTAAGTTTATTTGGATTTTTTTTTCAAATTAATGAATGGTGTCAAGAATGATGATTACACCAATTGGTGTCACTTGACTTATGAAACTAATATATATTTATATTGCAAGTGACGTATGACAATAATATTTTATGTTTTAGGATACAACATTCCGTTCGGTTATCTGCCTGTACACGGCGACTCTGTTGGGCTGACATCTCAGGAAAGTGTCGTCCTGATTGCAATAATCGGAGTAACGAGTACTGTATCACGAGTAGTGATTGGTTATATATCAGACAAACCTTGGGTCAACACATTTGTTCTGACTGGTACGATGCTTCTGATTGGTGGAATTTCTACATGCTTGGTTCCATTTTACACGAGTTTTACCTCCCTCGCGGCTTATTCCGCTCTTTATGGATTGGTTACAGGTAAGGTATGTGTGGGCAAGAGATGAAAGGAAACTTTTGTTTGATTAATTAACGTCCTATAAACAGCTATGGTCATGCAAGGACGACCTCCCATGTATGCGGTGTGCTGCGTGTACGTTGTGGAGGTGCGTGTTTTGGGAGACTGCGGTATATTTATGTTGTGTCTTCTTGTATAGTGGAACTGTTGCCCTTTTTATAGTGCTATATCACTGAAGCATGCCACCGAAGACACCAAGCAACACACCCCACCCGGTCACATTATACTGACTAACGGGCGAACCAGTCGTCCCACTCCCTGTAGGCTGAGCGCTAAGCAGGAGAAGAAACTACCACTTTTATAGACTTTGGTGTGTCTCGACCAGGGGACAGAACCCAGAGCCTTCCTCACAGGGGCGAACGCTCAACTCAAGGCCAAAAGTGAGGCGGTGCCAAGGGAGGCATTAGGAAGGATAAAGTTAGTTAGGAAGAAGAGAAAATATAAGATCCTAAATTCAGTCGCCTTTTACGATCATGCAATAGGGGCAGTAGGTACAATTCTTACGCCCTACCTGCAGGGAAAGGAAACAGTATTTCCTACAAATGGAAAGTGCCTCTGATAATACAACACTAATGACGTATGCATACATATATTACAAACGCTAAATCGATCACTAAATCAATCTGATTGAAATACAGATCCTTATAACCACTCCGTTTAATAGGGGATCTGAGAACATCCCATTAAGGGTCATATTCTGATGGCTTTTTTACCACGCGTAATTCAGATCTAATCCAGTTTCTGCACGTTGCTATATCTATTAATTTATATACGATTAGCTTTGTTGTGCTCTTTGGGCGAGATGTCTACGTACACGGAAATAATTCTTTCAGATTTTCAAACTATTTCACTGTCAACATTTTGCCAGCAGCAATTTGCTGGGCCAAAGCCAAAGGTCACCTGGACATGACTCATCTGATACAAATAAACAAGTACATCACTATTTTCTTATTCATAATGTATTGCGTAACTCGTCCAATCGACTAAATCTAATGATCATCTCTACAATGTATTTACCTTTGGACGAGTTACGCAATGTATTATAAATAAGAAGATGGTGACGCAAGTTATTATTTATTTGCTTACATAGTGACCGACTAGACCTGTTACATGGACGGAAACACTGCATTTCGGCCGGGTTGGGTTATAGAATATGATCCGGTCGATAACAAATAGTAACAAATCGTGGCATTTATGAAAAGTTTTCTCTACCAAAATACATCGTGTCATGCAACTCTTCGGTATATTAAGTGTTGGATAAATAAATTGATATTCCACTACTGGAATATGACCTTCAAGACTTCTAATAGGTTCTAATTTTAAACCTTGACCCAAACTACTTTTTTTGTGTCGGGTCACAAATTGTGAAAATTCCAGAATGTCCTAAAGATTTTGGAATCAGTCTGAAACACTGTCAGGTTGTTGCGTCTTTCTCTAATTCTGTATTCATAGAGGTCAATCGGCAAATCAAAATGTCATATACATTATGCAATAAATCCATGTTTTAATTAGTTTAAACTCTAAATGTTTTGTCGCCTCATTTCGTTCCACATACATTAGACATGGAGCTACCAATCTGTGCAGAGATGGGTTAAACTTACCATGTGTTAATTTGATTGTAATAACTTCATTCTCATCAAAATAGACTCTCATCAAAATAGACTAACTTAAAAGTACATTTTGAGATGTATAGATGTTCCCCAACAAGTGACTGTTGTTTTTCATGTTTATCAAACTCGAGTTAGTTAATTTTCAAATTTTAATTAACTAACGAGAGATTAGATAAACATGATAAACAACAGTCACGTGTTGGGGAACGTATTTATTTCATAACTTTAACTTTATATTTATACCATGATGACCATTTTCTCGTCTTCATTCAGGGAACCTTACCACCATACATTGTGTAGTGACATCTTCCCGATATAAAAGATAGTGCCTTAATAGAGGGCCAATATCCTATTGTTAAATACTTTGAATAAGCAACAACCTGTAAAACAGTAAATACAATGCTATTTAAAAGACGAGAGGCCCAGAGGGCCTGTATCGCTCACCTGGTTTGTAATGACAAGTACTGTTGTGAATACAGGTTAATTGTTTCCTTTCTGAAGAAATTTGAATATTAACCTATAATTCCCCTATTGGGCCCTGACCCCCAGGGGGTCAGAGCCAAACGTTATACAAGTACAAGCATCCTTACCTCAAGGATGCTTGTGGTAAAATTTGGTCACAATTCATGCAGAACTCTAGGACAAGTAGCGATTTATAGGATTTACCTCTATTTCCCCTATTGGGCCCCGCCCCTCATGCCCCCTGGGGGTCGGAGTCAAAATTTATACAAGTTCTGTTCCTCTTCCCCCAAGGATGTTTGTTACCAAATTTGGTTACAATCCATGCAGAACTCTAGGACAAGTAGCGATTTTAAGGAATTACCTCTATTTCCCCTATGGGGCCCCGCCCCTCCTGCCGCCGGGGGCCAGATCCAAAATTTATCCAAATTCTTTTCCCCTTCTCTCAAGGATGTTTCTGGCCAAATTTGGTTATAATCCAAGCAGAACTCTAGGACACGTAGCGATTTAAAGGATTTACCTCTATTTCCCCTATTGGGCCCCGCCTCTCCTGCCCTCGGAGGCTCAGAGCCAAAATTTATACAAGTTCTGTTCCCCTTCACCCAACAATGTTTGTGGCCAAATTTGGTTACAATCCATGCAGAACTCTAGGACAAGTAGCGATTGAAAGGATTTACCTCTATTTCCTTATTGGGCCCCGCCCCTCCTGCTCCCGGGGAATCAGAGCAAAAATTTATACAAGTTCTGTTCCTCTTCCCCCAAGGATGTTTGTTACCAAATTTGGTTACATTCCATGCAGAACTCTAGGACAAGTAGCGATTTTAAGGATTTACCTCTATTTCCCCTATTGGGCCCGCGCCAAAATTTATACAAATTCTGTTCCCCTTCTCTCAAGGATGTTTGCGGCCAAATTTGGTTATAATCCATGCAGAGCTCTAGGACAAGTATCGATTTATAGGATTTACCTCTTTTTCCCCTATTGGGCCCGCCCCTCCTGCCCCCGGGGGAGGGGGGTCAGAGCCAAAATTTATACAAGTTCTGTTCCCCTTCACCGAAGAATGTTTGTGGGCCAATTTGGTTACAATCCATGCAGAACTCTAGGACAAGTAGCGATTTAAAAGATTTACTTCTATTTCCCCTATTGGGCCCCGCCTCTCCTGCCCTCGGAGGCTCAGAGCCAAAATTTATACAAGTTCTGTTCCCCTTCATCCAACAATGTTTGTGGCCAAATTTGGTTACAATCCATGCAGAACTCTAGGACAAGTAGCGATTGAAAGGATTTATCTCTATTTCCCTATTGGGCCCCGCCCCTCCTGCTCCCGGGGGATCAGAGCAAAAATTTAGTTCTGTTCCTCTTCACCCAACAATGTTTGTTACCAAATTTGGTTACATTCCATGCAGAACTCTAGGACAAGTAGCGATTTTAAGGAATTACCTCTATTTCCCCTATTGGGCCCGCTCCTCCTGCCCCCTGGGGGTCGCGCTAAAATTTATACAAATTCTGTTTCCCTTCTCTCAAGGATGTTTGCGGCCAAATTTGGTTATAATCCATGCAGAACTCTAGGACAAGTATCGATTTATAGGATTTACCTCTTTTTCCCCTATTGGGCCCCGCCCCTCCTGCCCCCGGGGGAGGGGGTCAGAGCCAAAATTTATACAAGTTCTGTTTCCCTTCACCGAATAATGTTTGTGGCCAAATTAGGTTACAATCCATACAGAACTCTAGGACAAGTAGCGATTAAAAAGATTTACTTCTTTTTCCCCTATTGGGCCCCGCCTCTCCTGCCCCCGGGGGCTCAGAGCCAAAATTTATACAAGTTCTGCCCCCCTTCCTTCAAGAATATTTGTGGCTAAATTTGGTTACAATCCATGAAGAACTCTAGGACAGGTAGCGATGAGCCACGCCCCTCCTACCCCCGGGGGAGGGGGTCAGAGCCAAAATCTATACAAATTTTGTTCCCCTTCTCTCAAGGATGTTTGCAGCCAAATTTGGTAATAATCCATGCAGAACTCTAGGACAAGAAGCGATTTATAGGATTAACCTCTTTTTCCCCTATTGGGCCCCGCCCCTCCTGTCCCCGGGGGAGGGGGGGGGGTCAGAGCCAAAATTTATACAAGTTCTGTTCCCCTTCACACAAGAATGTTTGTGGCCAAATTTGGTTAAAATCCATGCAGAACTTTAGGACAAGTAGCGATTTTAAGGATTTACCTCTATTTCCCCTATTTGGCCCCGCCCCTCCTGCCCCCGGGGGCTCAGAGCCAAAATTTATACAAGTTCTGTCCCCCTTCACCCAAGGATGTTTGTGGCCAAATTTGGTTACAATACATGCAGAACTCTAGGACAAGTAGCGATTTTAAAGATTTACCTCTATTTCCCCTATTGGGCTCCGCCTCTCCTGCCCCCGGGGGCTCAGAGCCAAAATTTATACAAGTCCTGACCCCCTTCCCCCAAGGATGTTTGTGGCCAAATTTGGTTACAATACATGCAGAACTCGACAAGTAGCGATTTAAAGGATTTACCTCTATTTCCCCTATTGGGCCCCGCCCCTCCTGCCCCCAGGGGACAGAACCAAAATTTATACAAGTTCTGTTCCCCTTCCCCCATGGATGTTAGTGGACAAATTTGGTTACAATCCATACAGAACTCTATGACTAGTAGCGATTTAAATGAAATGTTGACAGACGGACGGACGACGGACGCCGCGCCATGACATAAAGTCACTGGCCCTTCGGGACAGGCGAGCTAAAAATGCGCTATGAACAATAACCCGAAATTGAGAGCCAGTCGGAATCAAGAGATGTTGGAATTGACCAATCAGAGGCGCCGTAGGTGTTTACATAAACGATAACCAACTTAAATGGAATTGATCACGTTTTTTTTCCATTGTGAAACATGCATAATTATCGGATAACTTGTTTTTATTATGGAAAAAAATGGTATTGCAGCTACACATATGGTCCTTTTAAACACAAACCTTGTGAAACTGATGGGGGCAGAGAACCTCACCGGATCAGTCGGACTACACTTCCTGTTGATGGGGGTAGGAGCTGTCATCGGATCCCCGATCGCAGGTAAACACTTCATGCTTGTTTGTGGCACTGCGTTTCAGTGAAATGACACTATAGTAAACTTTATCATTATCAAAATGTTGCAAGGGCACATATGCTCAATCTGATTAAAATACAGATCCTTATTATCAATACGTTTGATTAGAGGATCTGACAACATTTCATTAGGGGTCACGTTCAGATGACCTTCTGGAAAATGGCCAATTAAATTGGCACTGTCAGAATCTTGACTGGGGACGAAAACAATGAAAAAGCTATCCGAATTATTTTCATGCATGTTGTCATCTCGCCCAAAGACCACAACAAAGCTAAATGTATATGTATACTTGGATGAAATGGCGTTATCAATCGTTAGCAATGTGTAGAAAATGTATGTCATCTGAAGTATACGTGGTAGAAAGGTTATTTGAACATGACCCTTTTTTGGATGTTCTCTTATCCTCTATTTAACGAAGTGGTTATAAGGATCTGTATTTTAATCGGATTGACATATGTCTATAACCACACTGTTTCAATACATAAATAAATGAAGGCTTCGTTATCACCATCGGAAATTATTATATTATAAATATTATAATATTAATTTGGGTTTGTCCGTCTTTCTGTAACACTTCGTTTTCGTGCAATATTTGTACCAAATGTAAACCGATATTCTTCAAATTTGGTGACAAGGTTGAATGCCTCAAGGGCTCGGCCATGTACAATCGCGACTGTCGATAGACCTTTTCTTAGTAATATGGCCCTGTGAATTATTAAGGTAGGTCCATACTTTTGAAAATCGCGCCAATTGACGCTATACCGGAAGTTGCGGAGGTTGTTTTGAATTCCAAGAATGGGTTTCCGATACGCACGACAATCACACTTGGATATTTTTTCAATAGGTGAAATTGTCTACATATAATAATTGAATTGTTTAAAATCATTAAAATAAATCAAATAAAAGCAGTGAAGTGAAATTATATGCTATTTCTGGAGGTTTTTTGCGGTCCCCTGTCGGTAAATGGATGAATTTTTAAAACACCAGGAAGTGGCCGTTCGTCGTTATAAATCATAAGACGGGACGCCGGCCGGCCGAAATTCCGGAATTCTAAAAAAAATCGCATACGGATTTCCTTTAAACACACAATTTGGAGAAAATCATAAAAACAAACAGACATAAACCAGATATAATATGCACAAAAACGTATGAACTGATTGGAATGTTTTTTTGCGGCATGATTTTCAAAAAATAGTCAAATATAACCCATCTTAGGCACTAGATGAATGGGGGTAGGGTTGCGAGTATACAAAACTTCAAGCTTACAAATTGTGAAATTTTGATCGAGGACCCCGTGTTTTTAATATGATATTTGAAAAACAATATTACCCATTGGGCATATATATATACAAATATTGTGAAATTGACAATGGGTTTTCATTTCTTTTTGGGCCTATTCATTGATTTTTTACGGGGCGAAAGTAATGGCAAAAACATGGTATTTACATATAGAACGGTCTGGGGAAATAACAAAAATTACGTTTATCATTTGGAAAAATAAAATAGTTTTGTATATTGTTCTATCGTAAGAAATTTAGGACAAAAAATCAACAGGATCGAGACTACATTCACTCTAATATTACAGAAAACATAATTTTATGAATTTTTCTATTTTCGGTCAGCAAATTTGCATGGATGGTATATTTCAAGCTCAAATATCTCAAAAAGTAGGTCGAGAACACCCATTTATCTTTACAGATTTGAAATCTACATGAAAAATGCAAGAAAATAAGACCGGTTAGAAAAAAATGACATGGGTTTTTCCAAAAGTATGGAGCTACCTTAAAATGTCATTTTCTGCCATTTCCGTGCAATAAGTGTAAAAAAGTAAACCTAATTTCTTAAAAGTTAGTATCGAAGTTAAATGCCTTAAGAGCTCAGCCAAGTTTAATAGTCACTTTCAGCTGACATTATTTTACACATCTTATTTCCGAATAAGTCTTCAGTTTATTTTTTTCATGTTTCAAACCAAGATTAAACCTTACCTCAGTAATGTTTACCTACAATATGTCCTGAAAGCGGGGAAATTCCAAGAATTTGCTTGTTAGAAGTATATACGATCATAGTATCCCAATTCACAAATGATTCAGTACGTGGACGTCGTTTATTATTTATAAGACTAGTTCATTTTAAATAACCTTTGCTATCAATAGACATTTCTAACAAATTTGGTTCATATAAGGACAGGCTCCCGTGTATGTGGTGGGTTGGGTGTGTGAAGTGCAAGGCTCGTGTTAACGATGAGTATTCGATAGAGCTAGTTTTCATATGTTGTCACGAATACAGCTATTTTTTTCTTCATTAGTTACTGTATTACAACATGTGTACTCGATATTCTAATACAAATGTACCTTATATGTTTAAAAGAAAACAATTGGTATTGTATTCTTCTCTCTATTTTTCTTTCTTCTAGGATTGTTTTTGTATCAGCGGGACCTTATAGCAAATATCATATTGATGGTGACGTGTCGATAATTTATAATGAATACATAATATACCATATACATGTAATGTAGAATAACAGATGTAAGAGTAAAATGTTGTTGTTGATTTGCATTTTAATTCTAAGGTGCCGTGTCCGAATTTGAGTGGAACTACAATAATGCCTTCTACTTCGGAGGAGTGGTCATTAGTTTGGCCGGACTCTGTTATATACCTATTATCTACCTGGTTCGAGAGGGAAATGAGCGGATCGTCGATATTGAAGGACTTTCTAACAGTGGTTTTGGGGCTAAACGATCTCCGAACATTAGTATTGTATCCTGGAAATCATTTTCAAGTTAGCAAAATTAATATACTAAGAGCAAATGAAGCTTTGCATCATACAGTGCGTATACTTCCCACTACCTATGTACTTTTATTTGGAATCAATATATCAATCGAATTGCGATACAATGTATTAAGAGCGAATGAAGCTAGGCCAACCTGATGCAGTATGTATAATAGGATGTGTGGTTTGTCTATACAGTTCTAACCGCTCTAACTTGAACCCGGATTCGTCGAACTGGTCGCACTGTTCCGATGGTATCCCTATATAATCTATGTAACAAAACCCCGGATAACTTGAACAGCGTCGAATACCCCTTATTACTCGAACAGAAAGATATCCCCGTTTCATCAAATACCCATGTTTTCGTCGAACAGTTATTCGGCCCTTGATAATTTGTTTACCCGTGTCACACCTGACTGCACAAATCGACATGGATAATAGTTCACCATCTGTGATTATGTAACAGGCGAGATATTCACCTGTCTGGATGTATCATATATAGTTACCCAGGTTCGGTACTCTGAGTTCCGTTCCAGTTATGGTGTAGCAGGAGGGGGTCTCGGCGAATGGGTGAGCCTTCCATGTATAGTGTAGATGGTAATTCGCGTTGTATTTTAGTATATATGGCTCATCACCCATTCCTCAAGTTCTCCCTCTGCAATGTTCTTTTGAGATTCCGGCGGGACACAATGGAAAGTATAAGCAGAAGATGAAATAAATGCCAACAGTTTATTATATTAAACACAAAGTAAACAGATAACAAAAGCAAAAAGTAGAAGAATTATCCTAGACTTAATTGAAATGTACAAAGTACTTGATTCACATTTATAATCATGCATTGAAATTCACTATAATGAATACTTCTGAACTGAATAAAATCATAAAATAAAGTAACCAAAAGATTCACTGATTTTTCTATTAGCCCAAGAAAATATATAATATGTAGTAGCTATCATTACTAAGAACTAACGAAATCTAATGAAATATGTAAATTATATTTATAGACCAATTGACTTAATTAATAGGTCTCCTGTATGCGTAATAACCGCCCCCAACCCGAAGTACCAATTGCCATGTCCCAACTATTGACCTTTAACCCAAAGTAACAGAACAGACCGGCATCTTGACCCACACACGCTGTTAGAGCACAGGTTTAATTTAGATATGGAATTTAATAACTTTGCACAACATTTACAATGAAGTTAATAGTGGAAGTTCTGAGGGTTTAACCACACATCCCTAACGCACTGGGCCGACCTAAACCTACTTGTCTCACCCTAGGACGTACGATACCCGTTCAACCGAGGCGCTGTCAACGCACCCCCATTCCCCACTATTTCCGGTACGACAAAATTATATATAAGCTTGCCCACTGTTCGAGACCACAGATAGAATCACATGCGCTTCCCAATAATGGCTAACCGTCATTATAATTACTTGTCACTGTTAAACAACATTTCCGGTAAATAGACGGTAACATCCTGTCTTTCTCCCAGGTAATGTCACCCCAAAATATCTAATTATCTTCTGAACTAGTTACATTATCGCCGACAAGCAGTAATTACGCTATATCTGGCCAACACACACTGGATTACCACACGGCCAGCTTACTTTTTATTTGTACTAGTTACAGTTTTTAAATGGTACAATCGGAATGATTTCCGTATTTTTTTCATTCAATTTCATATTTATATTCTATCTGAGTTTGGAGGTAATAAGGAGGCATGGTGCACCATAGTACCTCTATTCCGAAGACTGCTGGCACTTATCAGTGAATAGGCTGGCTCTACCAGACCTGTAACCAATCTGCTATATCGCGTGCGCGCACGAGTATTTATACCTGCCGTGCGGTAGAGACGATGTCTCACATTGCTTTAACGCCCCTCACAATAGACCAATCAGAGCGCTCGGCACATAGCTCCGAAGGCTGTAGTTTCTATCATGGTCGTCTGTAGTGCTGGTTTCGAAAACCTAAAATGTAACTTGACTCTCTACTGCTCTATAAGATCGTAATTGATCGTAAATTAGTGACGATTTAAGAAGGTAAGCTTTATAGATATTAACTGTACCCTTACTTTACTCAGAGGCGATTTTTTAATAGCTAGCAAATACACCATAGACATTTTCCGCCAAAACCTGTTCCGTTACAATTGTTTAAAATAAGGTAAATAAACATTGACTAGCACATATTGGATATTAAAGTAAATACATATAAAAGGCTACAAAATATTCCCTATAACCTAGTTAACCTGCCCTACACAGTAGTAACTATTAAATCTTCACATACTGGGGACAGGGTGCTTGTGTAAAGCCATCCCCCGACCCAGTTCCAGAGGATAATGTACCTAACCTACACTTACCCTACACGTACGAATATACCTAAATACTGCATTAGAAAAGGAGAGAAAGTTAGAAAGGTGAGCTGACCTGCGACTCAACGCATCCGTCTGACTAACAAATTGCAGCTCGCTATTTATACCAAAAACTAACAATACCCAGTGTCAACCAATGAATGATAAGGTTACATAACGCTTTCGGAATGAGATTCAAGAGAGCAAGTAGATAGACATCCGGAATATAACTAACGACGTTAACCGAGAACACAAGGTGAAACATATTAGTATATATAAACTATGCATTCCCGTTACATTTATACGGATGTCGCATCAAGACGTTAGGTAACAAGGGCCCAATGGGCCCGAATCGCTCACCTGCTATCTGGTATTCATGCATGGTTCATACTAGGAGAGTGAACAAGAATTTATCTCATGCCTAAGCACATTAAAGACTTTGCCTCTTGGTTATTAAGAAGTTCAAAGATTTTAGCCTATATGACCCTTGTGATCTTGAATGAAGATCAAGGTCAATCATATGAAAAAAACCTTTGATAGTCATTGATCCCAGCATGTAACATGCCCACTATTAGGTCCTTAGGCCTATTGGTTATTTAAAAGAAGTCATTTAAATATTTTAGCCAATTTGACCCCTGTGATCTTGAATGAAAGTCGAGGTCATTCATTTGAACAAACTTAATAGCCTTTCGTCCCAGCATGCCACAGGCCAAATATCAGGTCTCTATGCATTTTTGTTATTAAGATGTCTTATAAAGATATTAGCCTATATGACACCTGTGACATTGAATGAAGGTCAAGATCATTAATTTGAACACACTTTGTAGCCCTTCATCCCAGCATGTAACAGGCCCAATATCCGGTTCCTAGGCCTCTTGGTTATTTAGAAGAAGTCTAAAGATTTAAGCCTATCTGGCCCTTGACCTTGAATGAAAGCTAAGGCCATTCATTTGAACAATCTGATTAAAATACAGATCCTTATTATCACTACGTTGGATAAGAGGATCTGAGAACATCCCATTAGTGGTCACGTCAAGATGACCTTTTGAAATGACCAATCAAAGTGCCACTGCCAGAATCTTGACTGGGGACGAAATAGTTTGAAAAAGCTGTCCAAATTATTTCCGTGTAACCATCTCGCCTGAAGTGCACAACAAAGCTAATTGTATAAATATATACTGGGGCGAAAAGACGTTTTCCAATGATATTGTTAGGTGTTGAGACTGCATTTGCTCTGATGTACACGTGGTATAAAGGTCATCTTGACGTGACCCCTTATGGGATATTGTCAGATCCTCTATTGAACGGAGTGGCTATAAGGATCTGTGTTTTAATCAGATTGTTCATTTGAACAAACTTGGTAGCCCTTCATTCCATCATGTTACAGGCCTAATATCAGGTCTATAGGCCTCTTGCAAGAAGTCGTTTAAAAGATTTTCACCTATTTGACCCCTGTGACCTTGAATGAAGGTCAGAGTCATTCATTTGAACAAACTTGGTAGTCGTTTATTCCAGCATACCACAGGCCCAATATAAGGTCCCTAGACCTCTTGGTTATTAAAAAGAAGGTGTTTACATATTTCAACCTATTTGACCCATGTGGCCTTGAATAAGGTCAAGGTCATTCATTTGAACAAACTTGGTAGCGCTTCATCCAATCATGTCACATGCCCAATATCAGATTTCAATGGCTCTTGGTTATTAAGAAGTTGTTTAAAGATTTTAGCCTATTTGACACCAATGACCTTGAATGAAAGTCAAGGTCATTCATTTGAACAAAGTCTGTAGCGCTTCATCCCAAAATGTCATATTCCCCATATCAGATCTCTAGTCCTCTTGGTTATTAAGGAGAAGTTGTCTAAAGAATTTAGCGTATTTGACCCCATATGTCTCTTGTTTATTAAGAAGAAGTCTTAAGATATTTCAGGCCTATTTTCAGGTATCTAGGCATCTTTGTTATTAAAAAAAAAGTCTGTTAAAAATTTTCACCTATTTGACCCCTGTGACCTTGAATGAAAGTCAAGGTCGTTCATTTGAACAAACTTGGTAGCCCTTCATCCCAGCATGCTATAAGTCAAATTTCTGAACTCTAGGTTGTTTAAATGGAAAAGGTGACGCTGGACGACCGGTTGGCCGGACAACGGAGGCTTCACCACAGCATAAGCTCACTTGACCTTCTAGTGGATTAACCGTGTCAGTATTACCTACCTACACGATCGCCAGTCGTTGTTTGATGTTAATATTATTTGAACATTTCATTAACTGATCGATGTAAATTTATCTTGTAATAATTTTCCCTGTAAATACCAACACTGTCGATCCGTGTAGAAAGTATTCCTTGTGAAATCATAAAAGAGGCAGAAGAAGTCTATGTTGTTTTCATCCAACCGGCTAACACAATACTATTTATCGAAAGATGAAAACGATACCAAATTTTGATTGCGCAAAGTACAAATCAAATTGATCCATATTCGTTTTAAGGTCACCTTAGAAATATCCAGTGACCTTTTCTAATCGCCCTTTGTTCGTCGTCGTGCGTCTTGTGTCTGTAGACAATTTACATTATCGACTTCTTCTCCAAAATCGCTGAAGCAATTTCAATGAAATTTTGCGCAAACCTTCTAAGGCATAAGGCCAATCCAAATTGTGAATTATATGACCCCCACCCCACAGGGGGCTGTGGGAGGGGCCAAAAGTGAAAAAAGTGGCTAAATCTTCGTCTCCACTCACAGAGGTGGTATAATCAGATACTCTTGATAGATAGAATGGTCTCAAGGTCCTCTATAAAAATT
The DNA here is from genome assembly GCA_004382745.1 of Argopecten irradians irradians. Lineage (NCBI taxonomy): Eukaryota > Metazoa > Mollusca > Bivalvia > Pectinida > Pectinidae > Argopecten > Argopecten irradians. The sequence continues at coordinate 31,856 of SAYR01046743.1, read as the reverse complement.
GTGAATTATATGACCCTTGGGTCTTAGGTTTTCCCTGGGGAGGGGGTTAAGTTTACTATAGTTTATAATGGAAAACACATTTTTGAACATTATTTGCTTATTTTTCATAGGAAATTAGCTAATCTGTGTTAGAATTATTAGCCTGAGATAGTATTTAAGGTCATATTCATATTGGTCTTAGCCAACCCCCAGGGACCAAAAGGGGTAAATTGGTTAGATCTTCAAAAAATCTTTCTTCTGAATTCACAGTTTTAATGGAACCAAATACTCTTCATCGATCGAAAGATCTTAAGTTACTTTACAAAATATTTCATGGCCCTGGGATCTCCGATTTTTCCCTGGGGAGGGAGTCAAATTTACTAAAGTTTATACAGTCAAAACACATTTATAAACATTATTTGCTTAGTTTTAATAGGAATTGAGTCAGACTGGGTTAGAATTATAAGCTTGAAATAGCATTTTAACACCATATCCATATTAGTCCTTGCTGACCCCCAGGGGCCAGAGGTTGGGGCCAAATTGGGTCAAAATGGCTAAAATTTCAAAATTCTTCTTCTGAATTCACAGGTTTGATGGAACAAAATAATCTTCATAGATTGAAAAGTGAAATCTGTAAAATCACTGACACTGACTGACTTCTAGTTTGGTTTTGTTGTTTAACGTTAGCAAAGCAAATTGGAATTTTAAGTATAATGTTTGGTAACATAATACTCTATCAAAATGAAAAAAAAAGAAAAATTCCAAAACGAAGTTTCAACTTTAAAGTGTATTCCAATTTTTAAATACTTTCTACATATTTGAACCAACTTTGCAATGGTCTTTCTGCATCAGCACTCAGGTGACCGTCAAGGCCTCTCGGGCTTCTTGTTATCAGTGCATTTCGTATTTTTCCCCGTTTATTGTATTTCGTAAATTTCCTCGTAAACACATGTCACCTAACGCTTTTTCAAGGTAGAACTAGACATTTGATTTGCTTTCTCATCAGCATTTCCAAACACTCATTTTATGTAATACATATATTTTCAACTTTATATTGCTACCAAAACAAAAGATCCCACAGATATATTGACGCCCACCAAAGAATGATCTACGTCTGACAATGGAAAGAGGAATCTGTTCTCTCCTTTTAGGCTTTACTACATATTATTATGCAATTTGTAAAGATCCTTTCAGTATTTTCGAAAATGCAATATGTACAACTAAGGTCATGGGGGAACCTACATGTGAAATTTGAGACAGATCGCTTCAGTACTTTCTGCGATATCGGTAACAAAGTTCAAATATCAATGTTCAAGATAGTCTGTCGACCATCTTCTATACCGATCAGTTCTTAAATGCAATATGCACAACTAGACCCCTTGGGGAACCTGCATACATGGGAGGTCGCCCTTATTTGACCCTGGCTGTTAAAATAATCAAACAAGCAAACAAACTAGCGGTAACAAGCTCCAACTATCAAAATCCAAGATGGCCATCTTGTTCATCGATCGGTCCGAACATGCATTATGCTCAACTAGACCCATCGGGGAACCTGCGCATGGAATTTGAGACAGATCTCTCCATTACTTTCTGAGAAATAGCTTCCTATTGACATAATCCAAGATGACCAAACTTATATGACCGACTGGTTCCAAAATGCAATAGTCACAATTAGAGCCCTAGGGAAACCTACATATGAAATTTGAGAAAGACCCCTTCAGCCCTTTCTGAGAAATAGCGGTAACATGCTTACGGACGGAAGGACGGACGACGATAAAAAATCATGGGAAATACAAAACGCTGAAAGGTACAGTAATTAAAATGCCATTGACCTACACTTGTTTGTCGTAGTTTGAGACCGGACATTTTTTTACTGTCGACAATCGATCCTGACCAAACTCGGATGAGTCGAATATCCTTTGTTCCTCAAACTAATGATCTGGTCCCCTGCCGTTCGAGTTATTGAGGTTTTACTGTATTTCCGAAGTTCAAATACAAATTCCATACATATTTGTACATGGAAATTATATAATGTACTCTTTCACATACAGATAACTTTGATCGGTAAGGATTTTTGGAAGTCACTGGATATTTGTACTATGGACATACATCAAACCCATTATAATAATTTCAAGACATTGTAGAACTAACAATTACATTTTAAATTGTTCCAAACATATTATGACCGGGTGGGGGGTGTTGCTTGGTGTCTTCGGCGGCATGCTTCAGTGATATAGCACTATAAAAAGGGCAACAGTTCCACTATACAAGAAGACACAACACGAACATACTGCAGTCTCCCAGTACACTCACTTCGCACAACATACACGCAACACACCGCATACATGGGAGGCCGTCCTTACATGACCATAGCTGTTAATAGGACGTTAATTAATCAAACAAACAAACAAACAAATCAGATTGAGATGGTCGCTGGCCCACTTCCTGTTTTAAGATTTCAGTCTCCGATCTCAATGAAAATTGGTCCATAGGGGTTTTAATTGATGCCAAACAACATGCAAACATTTTCGTAAAGATTTTGGTATTCCAAGATGGCCGCTGGCCCACTTCCTGTTTTAAGGTTTCAGTCTCCGATCTCAATGAAAATTGGTCTATAGGGACTGAGTAAGGAGTTTCCTAGGTAGATGTGTGTCTACCACGACATGGATCTTTCGGTGTAATTTATTGATGTGTTTATCTAAGATTTGGGGACAGGTGTGTACCTATTGTTTTAAGTTCAGTCTCCGATCTCAATGAAAATTGTCTATAGGAGTTTTAATTGATGCCGAACAACATGCAAACATTTTCGTAAAGATTTTGGTATTCCAAGATTG
>SAYR01046743.1:6258-29018 GCA_004382745.1 Argopecten irradians irradians | reverse complement strand
CCCGTGTCGTACGGCTGCTCAACGTCAGCTGAACATATAACTTATCAAGTTAACGTCCTGCAGCACGTAAGTGCAGTTATGCTGGCTATACAAATTCTCGAGGACCGTGTCATTGGTGATTTTCGATATGCTCATAAATCGATACCAAATTAAAATATAGTTCATTGGCGCCTAACCTCCCGTATTTAAATTTGAATGTTTCAGATAATATTAATACCAAGTCTGCTCCCTAATCTCCAAAAGGATGTCTGTGCGCAGAAATTGTAGTACATTTCATTCAAGAAACTCAAAACGAATGACTTAAATATGACACGATTTTTAAAGTATTTTACCATCCATATACAATCACACCCCTTATTGGCCCTGCACCCGCTCTCCCACGAGATTCAGACGATTGCCATGTGGATCTCAAGGATATAATAGATTTAACGAACATTATTTCTGGCTCACAACCTCCCCAGTAAACCGACAGACGTGATGTTGTGGCTCAGAAATCTCTGGTTACATAAGTACTAATCTCCATGTAGTATTTATATCAGCAATTCAAACTAGTAAACTCGGTAAAAGAATAAGAGCGATTAAAGAGTTATATTGTACCCTTCTCTACTTACCGCGCATTGACCAAAGAGTCCGCTCTGACCCCCACCCCAGTGGTCACATCATGCCAATTGATTAATTTTGCTATAGGCAAGTTCCTAGTTCACCTTCCCTAGCCAACCGATGCTCTGTGGCCCAGGAACATATAGTGGTGTATTTTATAGATCGTTTATAGTGTTACACATATCCATTCTCGACGAACTACAAAGTAAACTATGGAGCATAGAGATAAGCCGTAGACAAAGATATTTAGGCCTCCTATTTAACCGTCTGAATGGTGACTAAGCCGCCGCCTCCTGCCGCCCAGGACTTTCCACATTTAATGCCGATAAAGATTGTGGCCCACCAGCCTTAACAAGGTATTTATTAATAGAGCAATTCGTGGTCTCCCGGTTCCCTCAGTGGAGTGCAGTTTGATGGAATCGCACGATATTTTGTTACAATTCATGGTAGACTCTTATTACAAAGTAGCGATTAAAGATTTTACTTCTATTAACCCCTTATTGAGGCCCCACTCTACGCTGCTCCTGTCCCCCGGGTTGAGGGCGTTAAACGAGAGCGCACGAAAATTTAGTACTAGTTCATGATTTTCACCTTTATCTCACACCAATTTGATAGTTTGTTGGCCAATATATCTACATTTTACCATTCTCAGAACTCTAGACGAACACATACGTAAGAATTATAAAGAGCATTAATTTGACAAAATGTGATACCTCTATTTCCCATATTGGCCCCGCGCCACCCTCCCTGCACTGCCGAAGGGTCCTAGATCCAATAACTTAAACCAGATATAAATTGAATCTTCATCTCTTCCACCAAGGCGATTTTGTATGAGAAACCTATATTTTCAAAGATAACATTCCATTCAGAACCTCTATAGTGACTAGTAGCGATTTAAATGATTTTCCTGCTATTTTACCGCAGATATTTGGCCCACGCGCCTCTCTTAGCACCCCCGGGGACCAGAGCCAAAATTTATAGCAAGTATTGCTGTTCCCCTCCCCCACAAGGAATGTTTGTGTCCGAAATTGGTTACAGCTCCAATCCGAACTCAATAAACAGATATGAATATGCCAGATTTATAAAAAGAATTTATCACTCTATTATACTAACCCCTATGTGGAGCCCCGCCACCTATCCTGCGCCCTCAGAAAACATAGTGACGGAAGCAGTCCAGTAAACATAATACAAGTTCTCTTCCCGCGCTCCTGCGCGCAAAATGTTTTTGGATGGCAAATAAATTCGGGTTTACAAAAATATTGCTAGTAGGAGACCTAACTAGAATAATAGTGGAACCAGTTTCTTCACTATAAAGATAGTTACCTCATTCCCCTTATTGGATGCCCAGAGCCTCCTATCCCTGCCCCGTGGACCAGATATCCGAAGAAATACATGCGTCTCTGCACATCACGCATTGTTGCCTTTGCCCTTCCACAAAGGGCATGTTATTGTGAAGAGTCCATACTCCTTGGTGTAAACAGACCTCTAATGTCTGAACTCATTATACAAAAGCTAAGCGATTCTTCGATAGGATTTACATAGTTCTTAGCAATAGCACCTACCAGTTCATGCCCCGCCGCACTCCTGCCCTATTAATTCGATGGATCCGAGCCCACAGCCAAATTGGCTAATAGCAAAGGTTCTGTCCCCTTACCCGCACCAAAAAGTCAATCTGTTTTGTAGACCATATTGCTTAGGTAAATCAATATCCGATACAAGACAATTCGCGAGATATGACTAACGTAGCGATTTAAGCAGAGTTACTCTCTTTCTAACCTCTATGGTGGCCCGCCCGCCTCCGCGTGACACAACCGGGAGTACATCAGAACGCCAAATTTTTATATATAAATGTAGATAAAAAATATACACTTAGAAGGGTTTATTTTTCTACTGTATATAGAATTTTATTACCCCCCTCCTTCTTTCCCCGACTAGTGGAAATGAGCTTATTTGTGCTACTAAACTTTCAGAAAAAGTAGTTACTATATTCAATGCCTGCGAAACTCATATATATTCAAGTAGGAGTTATAAAGGAAAATACTTACCCTCCAATGTTACCTACCGTATTGAGGCCCACCCCTCCCGCTGCTCCGCGAGTGGGGTCAGAGCCAAAATTCTCTCAGAGCTATTCGCTGGTTCCCACTTAACATCGCGCGCAAAACGTAGTAAAGGATATGTTGTCTTGCCAGAATTATAAGAATTACATGTTCCATTCCAGAGACTCTACTCGAGCCAAGTTAGCTATTGTTGTAAAACGGAGTTTACCTCGTATTTCCCTTAGTTGGGCCCCCCCCCTCCTGTCCCCGGGGGGTCCAGAGCCAAAATTTAACAAGTTCTGTTCCCCTTCCCCCAAGATGTTTGTGGCCTAATTATTGGATTCCATCTCAGAACCTATGACTAGTAGCGATTTAAAGATTACCTCTATTTCCCCTATTGGGCCCGCCCCTCCTGCCCCCGGGAGACCAGAGCCAAAATTTATACAAGTTCTGTTCCCCTTACCCCAAGGATGTTTGTGGCCAAATTTGGTTACATTCCATTCAGAACTCTATGGCTAGTAGCGATTTAAAGGATTTACCTCTATTTCCCCTATTGGGCCCCGCCCCTCCTGCCCCCAGGGGACCAGAGTCAAAATTTATACAAGTTCTCTTCCCCCTTCCCCAAAGGATGTTTGTGGCCAAATTTGGTTACAATTCATGTAGAACTCTATGACAAGTAGCGATTTAAAGGATTTACCTCTATTGACGCCAATCTAAAACTAAAAAGTCAATAGCACAGAAAGTGCAATAACACGACAATAAGTATGATGTAGCTAGGAACCAGTGCTCAAATCCGATATTAAACATTTGTTAAGTCAAGTTTATTAATCAGGTACAAGTGACAATGTTTATGATTTAACATGTATACATTGTACATGACATATCTGTAAAATGACTAACAATGTGACAATAATTCTATGGATGAACTATTGATAATTTCAACATGCGCAACCCAGATACATAATTTAAAAATAAGAAATCACATGTGGCCTAGAGGTAAAAGAGCTGAAATAGACAAAAAATCAGGCAAATAATATAATAGACAAAAAATCAGGCAAATAAATAATTATATAAGTTTTTTAAAGGTAGGTTTCGCTCAATGAAATATAAAGACTACGAAATTGAAATTTATCCTGTACATAGATATAATCTTCAGATCATTTTCAATGCATACAGCGAACAATATGGGTGGTCAGTTGCCTAGTTTGACCAGGATTTGTTTGTTTGTTTGTTTGATTAATTAACGTCCTATTAACAGCTATGGTAGACCAGGAAAATACTCCTCTAAAAATAGAGCGAAGTCAAGCTTTACATAGAACATGACGTATTTTTTTCCAAAACGAGGCCACAGCAACAAACGGAAGCGTGCAACAAAAAGTCAGGTGGCAGTGACAGTTTGCCACGGCATGTTTAGTTAAAAAAACCCAAGAACAAATCGAAGTACGATGGACTGTTTATACATATCATATATGCTAAAACACTTCACATGTTACTTACATACGCTCGCTAGCTTAGTACATCAAACATACATGTAGTTAGTCTGCGGCTGTATGTGCGCAGGCATATGTGTTGAAATTTAACTCGCCACGTGCAATGCCGTTACGCGAGTCCCAATAGATCCGGGCAAGTTCCGCTTGAGTTTTGGCTTCTGTTTCTTCTATCGCTACATGCCATCTCTGAATTTAATTCCCTATAAATATCCTAGGGTGCTACCGATTCCATTATAATTTCCTCCACTCTTGCCGATTCAGATATATTTTTATCACTTTCGTTCAGCCGTTCTGTTTACTTTTAGTGGGTAACAATGCGCATGCGCGAAACTGCGACTACACAATCCATCGCAGCTACATTTGCATACTATTTTGTTTGACGGACACGGTAATAAATCAAGGATTTCCTTCAAATTTGTATTCAAGACATATTTGTTCAATCTCAAACGTATAAAGACATTATATTGAGGTATTTTTGATATGTTTTTCATCTTTACTTCCGTTTATCGGATTTTTCTAAAAAATATTTATTTGGTTTGGTGAAACCTACCTTTAAACTGCCTCAACATATTTACCTGATGCATGTAAGTACACAGAGAATATATATATATATATATTCGTGCCAAGTCCCTGTGTATACCGTGTACATTATATATCAAAGAAACACAATTTAACAAAGCATGACAACTTATTGACTCGTGCCCTATCCGGGCCTCGAGCTCACGATCTACGGCACCCAATCGACTAGCGAAACATAGATGCGCATTCTACCACTGCGCCACATCCACATCGTGGTAGAAGGGGCAGGTATGTTTGGCTAGACGATTGGGTGCCATAGATCGTGAGTTCGAGGCCCGGATAGGGCACGAGTCAATAAAATGTCTTACTTTGTTAAATTGTTTTTCTTTGATATTCAGTGTACATTATAGATAGGCTGATAGGATATTCATCCATATCAGAGATTGAGCAACTTGTTTTCAATTAATCGCTACATTGTCGTAGTTATCAGAGTTTGACTCGTTCTTTCTCCGGTTCCAGTGAGCCAATTTGTGTTATTTTAATGGAATTCAGTGAGTTTTAGGCTAATATCGGAATCTGTCATGTACAGGTGTAAGCCATCCAAATTTGTTTGGGATATTTCACCTTTATTCTGCCTGCGCAAGCGAACTCGATAGTAGCTCTGTTTATGCTCTGTGGCAAGGAGTCGGGAACAAACCTTCTTTTACAATCTGATTAAAATACATATCCTAATTATCACCACGTTTTATAAGAGGATATGACAACATCACATTAGGGGTCAAGTCAAGGTGACCTTAGGAATTAACCAATCAAATTGGCATTGCCAAAATCTTGACTAGGGACAAAATAGTTTGTAAAAGCTGTCCGAATTATTTTCGTGTACGTAGTCATCTCGCCAAAAAGAGCACAACAAAGCAAAATGTATATTTATACTAAGACGAAATAACGTTATCAATTGACGTAGCTGATTTGTACACGTGGTAAAAAGGTCATCCGAACATGACCCTTTATGGAATGTTCTCAGATCCTCTATTCAACGCAGAAGTTATAAGGATCTGTATTTTGAATCAGATTGCTTCTTATACGAGGGGTTTTCTGTTGTTTTTGGAAAACATAGAATTGTTGGGTATTTTTCATTAGCGGATATTTTCATAATGATGCTCTATCATTCAGCAAAGTTTCGTACTTAATGAAGATAATTTTACCTCATAAAGCATAATGGGATTTTAATATGATGTTAAGATAATCACACAAACACGCCAACAAATCTGGCACGTCCTTACATGACCCTACACAACGTAGCTGTTAGGACGTTGAACTAATAAAACCAGATTAGTACGGAAGTGCGAAACATTCCTGACGGTAACGAGTCACTTATTAACGTGACAGATACCTATTGTAATTTTAATCCATGTAGTCTCAAGAAGCTATCTCTTATATAGTTAACACTCATGTAAAATAAGGACACCTTCATGTGCGTCATACACTATAGTCATACCTGGTCAACAATACCTTTATTACGTTATCAACACGATTCAAGATATAAATACTCATCACCAATATACACAGGAAAGGATATCTAACAAATGATTTTTATTATGTCTAAAAACATGAAGTCATTAGTCAATTAAAATGATCGCTGATGAAAAGGTTTTACTTTTTGAGTTGTTTCATCTCGGTTACATACATGTAGGGAAAGTAATATGATTCAAATACGCAGTTAGACATACACGCAACACCCAAGACGTTAATAAATCAAACAAACAAACACCCAAGACACAATTTCTATATATAGCCGCCAAATGGGCAATTTCTTAAAATCCCAGTATAAAAAAAGTTTTTTACCAATAGAAATGTAATTTTTGACAAAATGTGCAACTGGCAACTTGCTACAGATATTGATAGATTGTATTTGAAAATCTCATAACTTCTTTGATCTATGTCGAAACAAGATTTCAACGGGACTGAAACCTCAGAAGAATACATCCTTTCAATGGTAAATTGTACTTTACCGTCGTTGTTTCAACGTATTGTGATTCATGACGGACATTCGAATAAGAAATTATGGAACTTCTCAGAGATATGCGTGAATAACTAATTATAAAGCTTTACCGTACAAGTCTAATGTATATATATATAAAACCATCTCTAAACGTGTTCAGTGTTAAATTTTCCCGTCTTGTGCCTCCTGGTTCAAAGCCTTTTGACCATTTCATCTGCGCTTCGAATTTGATCATTCCACGTAAAACTTTAGTTCGGTTATATCAAAGAAAAAACGATGATTAAACGGTACATACTGTTTTAATCATTGAAACCAACAACCAAACAATGGATGATAAATGACTAAATGTTATATTTCTAATAATATTGATTGTCTGAAGCGTGTAACGTCACCGATTCTAGAGTATGACGTCACATGCGCGGACTGTTACATGAATGGCGTAAAATTCCGCCAAAGATCGCATAAAGGTACCAAACAGATCGGACGAGATAGAAAAATCTAGCACTGGGTAATCATGTGAGATTTTCCTGTCCGAGGTGCGAGAAAAACGTGTAGTGTGACTTTACAATTATCTCATAATTCAGTACAAATGTATAACTTGTCAGTGAGTTAAAATGAAAAATACATTTATTTATTAAATACGTGTAATTATTTCCATAAGCACAACTGTATCTGCTCTACAATGCATGTGATTATTGAGCGCATACCTCTCCGAATTTTCAATAAACTTCATCTCTGAGTTGTCAATAAATATATTTCGATGTTTTGACAACACATTCAACACACTGGTGTTTGAGACGGCCTCCTTTTTTCCATTCTCAAAACCTTTAGTAGTGAATCAAATGTTTAAAGATATTCTGGATTCCTTACGGCACATATAACGTAGAGAAAGGATATACAAAATGTATACAGTTGATCAGAGTCTGTTTGATGGTTGTCGAGTAGAGATTGGCGAATTATCTCAAATTTACTCATACATTTTAGACCCCTTGTTGTGGGAAGTTGTCAGATCCATTTAAAACAGAGTGGTTCAAATTGAGAGGAGGAAAATACAAAGCCCGTGTTAAATCTAAATGATGTAAATCCGTGTGGTTTCTACCTAATCCAGACGTATGCTATTTTTATGCTTATGGTTAAAACCTCTCCGCAATAAAAGTTTGTTTGATAAATTAACGTCCTATTAACAGCTATGGTCATGTAAGGACGGCATCCCATGTATGCGGTGTGTTGCGTGTATGTTGCGCAATAAAAGACCATAGACAAACCACGTAATAGTAATACATATATGGTGAACTCAAATAACTAATGTTGTTTACGGTGATGTTTTTTTGCTATGGGTGTGATGTTGTTTTTGGTGTCATTGCTTTGAGCGCTGTGTCCGGTGTATTTTCCATGTGAAATCCTCCTTTCGTATATCCGTTTATATCCCCAATCCTGGTTTGAATTAGTTTGTTTGATTAATTAACGTCCTATTAACAGCTATGGTCATGTAATGACGGCATCCCATGTATGCGGTGTATTGTGTGTATGTTGTGCTGGGTGCAAGCTTTGGGAGACTGCGATATATTCATGTTGTGTCTTCTTGTATAATGGAACTGTTGCCTCTTTATAGTGCTATATCACTGAAGCATGCCGCCGAAGGCACCAACTAACACACGACACCCGGTCACATTATACTCACTCCCTGTATGCTGAGCGCTAAGCAGGGGCAGAAACTACCATTTTTATAGACTTTGGTGTGTTTCGGCCAGGGGACAGAACCCAGAGCCGGTGCCAAGGGAGGCATTAGGAAGGATAAAGTCAGTTAGGAAGAAGAGAAAAGATAAGATGACTTTTACGATCATTCAATAGGGGCAGCAAGTACAATTCTAACGCCATACCTGCAGGTTTGAAATACTTTCTCTATGTAATTCAGTGGTATATAACACAATCCAGCTAATCCAATGACCACTCCACTGAAATAGAAGGCGCTGTTGTAACTTCCAGCAATTTCAGACAGCACCCCTAGAACATAAATATTTAAAAAAAAAAAAACTCCGGGGAAAACGAGAATGATTTGCTAAGAGAATTTGTATATCAACATGAGAAAATCAATTTACGAATTTAAGTTCATCCATAAGTATATGTTACTGTTTGTTAAAGATGAAGTCAGAGATAGATATCGATACATCTTTTTTTTTCATGGTGAATTAGCCAAAGCTTTGGATAATTTGGTCTGGTATGCGCCGTCATATGGCGACCACAGGTTGAACCGAAACACAAATTCTTGGGTTTAAGATTTTAAAGAGATGTTAATATAATGGAGCATGGATAATTACTTAAAATAAGGTTAATACAGTTTAATTGTGTATATTGGACAATGAAATTAATCAGATGTAAAATGTATATTTATATACACAAATCGATTTCATTCCGGTATTGTTTTATCAAGAGGAATTAATGAAGAATTTTAGTTAGTTTTTACTCTCAATTTGTGGGGTTATGAAGTCAAAGACAAAATAAAAACGGCAGGACATTTTTCAGTGAAAAGCCCATGAAGAATGTCCTTCCATTTTTTATCCGACTTCATAAACCCAAACGAAATAAAGAATACTCGATAATTTATTCAAATAATTAATGATGTACTAATTATGCATAAATTGTCGTGCTTTCACCTAATTTTACAATAAAACAAATACAGTTGTGGCTCATTGATATCTTAGACAGAAGTTTAGTTTGGCCAATGGCTGTACCGCTATTAAAGATTCCCAAAAACACGTTTTTGGTGTAGTATGACGTCATATTACTCAACTTTCAACTCTTTTAGTCTATGTTAAAATAACCCCAAACATCTTGTGCCTCGGACTTAAAATTTATAGAAGATTTGTAACGTACAATTGGTTAATTGCATTGTAACAAACGTTAACATGGCCATCTGTGGGAAAACCATTATGTCACTAATAATAAATATAGATAGAATAAGTAACGTCCTATTTAGGGCAAATGTATAGAGACTTTCCACCAAGAAGTGCCGTCTTGTTTGCAGCGACTGCGTGTTTTGGGTTTTGTTTGATTTAGAAGGTAACACGTTCTATTCACAACTAGGATTGGTTTAGAAGGCCCCACGTCCAATTCACAGCAAGGTTAAAAAGAACGACCTCGTGTGTTTTGAGTGATAGTAGTATGCTTCTTTTGGTTAATATTATAGATAGTATATTGGATAGATTGCCCGTACAAAATATTGTGCCTATCTAGTCATTCCTCCAGTAATAAAAACCAACTGCAAGTTTAACCAAACTAAACAAGATTATATTCCAAACAAATGCTATTCTGTATTTGTAAGTTTCTAAACAGTCATCATATACTCAAAGAATCTGGGTCCAGTACATATGTGCGTGATAAAACCCAATTAAGAACTTTACCTGCAATCCCATGATGTCGCCTATACCCATACCAAAAAAAATGTAATCAAACTGAGCTGGAAAGCTTTTCTACTCCCAAAAGTTTTACAATGTTTGTGGTAAACAGGGTGGTCAATGTAAACAAATATCCTTCACACAGCATTGAAGGAAAACAAATCCCAAAGGAGGGGTATCACTTTGGTTCGTTTTAAAACCACTCAGTGATTAACAAAGTTTTTGCGTGAAGATGCATTAGGATCAGCTGTACATTAAATTCTATTCAAAATATCTGATATTTTATCGGCTCATGGTAAATGGTCGAATGGTGAAGATTTTGATTTTCATTGTTTAAGTCCTAATTGATCTAATATTGTAAAAAATAGTATTTTTGCAGTTCTTGCATATAAATATTTAGTTTGCAAAGTGCAGCTCATGCCAAGATCCACAAGCAGTACTAAACATTAATCTCAAGCTACCAAATCGTAGACAATCGTTCCTGCAAAAATATTAAAGATTTTAGTGCCACAATGGAACTAATACTAGGTCACTTCCATCAATTTCTATAATTTTTCATCAGTTTTCTGAACTGAACTTCACAAATCCATTAATACTAAAACTGCAAAAATATTATCTCTATTGTAATATTTAATGAATTAAGACTTAAAAATGAAACTTTGAATTTCACCTTTGACCTCTGAAATTACCATGATCAAAGTAAAAATCGGATGTTCTCATTAACATACAATATGCTGCTGTCCCTAAGGTATCTTCATGCAATATATTTTGGATGTAATTTTGTTGCCGTAAAACGTCCAAAGTGATACACCTGTTTTAAAAGATATTGGTTTATTGAACAGAAAAAATGGTTAAAAAAGACAGTGTTGGTTTACAAAATGTCGGTAAGTTAAGAAAGTTAATTCGCCTTCGCGCAAATCAAGGACTATCAATACTTACCTCCCTTGGGAAGAGATTACTTTTGAATTACATTGATTACCCGCTACTGCCAAACCTGGCAAGCTATATATTTATAGTGATAGGTGACAAAATAAATAGACTATGAGAGTTTTCCCATACATTGAAAATCATTTTTCTGGTGGTTTCCCAGCAGGCACATTACGTCGGTTAGACGTCGTAGCGACGTTGGATTTTGGTCATGACGTCGGTAACCTTAATACAACGTCCAGACGACGTCAAAGTCCGACGTGTAGGCGACGTCCAATGTGACGTCTATATGACGTCGGATTTTTAGTCACTTTTCTATTAAATTTGATAGAATTTATTTCAAAAATCATACTAGAGGTCATATTGATAGCAGAAGGTTTTTATGTCGGAAAATGCATATGTGAATAGCAACATATCGAATTAAACCAATAATCTCGCTGCGGTTTTGTCTCTGAAGCCGTACGTGTGTAGTACGTTTGCAAGGGAGATAAATAGGTCAAGACTAGGTCTACACTTTTAATATATCATTTATTCAATGTTCAGTTTTGTTTTTTGTATTCGTAAACATTATTGATTATAGCTGCTTGGTGAATGCATATACCGTTACGAAATTTAAACGATTGCTATTAAAACACTGATATAAACAAACCGTATTTCCGGTCACTCCAGCGGTCAGTTAATTCCTTTGTCTATGTGCGCGTGCTTTTGCACAGCTCGGCAACAGCATTAATAGGCAATTAACTTCCTCTCGTTTTCCTTCTTGTGACACGATGATAAAGGACAGACTAACAAGGTAAGTTCTCAGATATTTTGTTTACATGGACATGCACACATTCGCCAATATAACGATAGTCAAGCGTACGTAAAGAGATCATATTATGTAATCGGATACTCGGCGAAGATGAGGTAAACACTTGTGTTCAGTTGGGTTTATGCATGTGTTCGTGTTTCGTACTGTAAATAATGTGTATACATATTTAACTATTTACATCAATAAAAAGTTTTAAAGATTGTAATATTGGTTTTTCACTCACTTAAATAGTATTTTCTTGCATGATTTCAGATATGTAAACAATGGAATGCACGGAGGCGGAAGTCAATATACTCCCATTTCACTTAGTTCAAAGTAATACTAATTTCTGACAGACGAGGGAACGTGTGAACACCGAACTTGACGAACAGTGTTGTGTCTTTTCATTCAAGGATATTACCAATGCGTTTTATTTCTTGCTTAAATTAACATCTACATAGGCCTTGAACGACAATTGTCAAAATGACATTTCATAATTATATATTGTTTCATTAATATTAAGTGGAAAGAAGATGACATTGCCTGTTTAAAATGAAGTTCAATACTTTCAAGAAACTGGAACAAGAGAAAAAGACATTCAATTGAAAACAAAACTTAACTATTTAATTCAAAGGTTCATGTTGAACTAATAATTCAAGATTTTTTTGTCTTTCATAAGTTAAAAATCGTTTTGAATCAAGGATGTGTTGGAAAGATACTTGTTCAGTAAGTATTACAATTAAAGGTGAATCATACTATTATATCCAAAGTTTTGTAAGTTAAGTAAAAGAAAAATACCATGCATTTTTGTTTAAGAAATTAAATTTATAAAATATACAGATAAATGTAATTTGTGTTATTTTTTATATCACTTTGTACCTCAAGATGAAATGATTTATTCAGGTCAGTGGTAAAAATGAATGTAAATGTGCCAATTGTCTTAATTTAATGTTAACAATATCAGTGTTGTTGAGTTTAATTTAATTAAAACATTCTATATCCTGAAATGCTGCACTTTTGCATTCATTTGTATCACTGACAATTGAAAAGGACAAACTAGCTATGGATCATCTAATTAACACGTCAACATGTAACGTCCATATCACGTCAAAACCTGACGTCAGATTACAACGTCTATGCAAGGTCAGATTTTGACGTCTAAAAAACTTTCACATCCAACTTGTATCCGACCAAAATCCAACGTTGGATTCTGACGTCTATGTGACGTCCATGTGCCTGCAGTGTTTTTTTTCAGTACATGTCACATAATTATGATTCTAAAAAATTACGATCAATATATTGGACGTCTTCAAACTAATTTGGTATTATCCTGTATTTTTGTCGAAAATGAAAGACATCCCCCCCCAAAAAAAAAACAACAACAAAAGACATACATGTTAAACGTTTGATTTAGAACCACATACTTCACAATTTGGGTTGAAAATTGGCAATTGAAGGTTGCTGCAATGTGTCAACAAATTTGGATTACTGGTTTTGGAGAAGAAGTAGACAATGTACTATTATTTCTGTACGACACCGGGAAAAAGCGATTAGAATGGATCATTTGAGACTTCGTCTTAGTTGACCTAAAACAAATAATAATAATAAAACTATACCTGTGATTACTCCGTAGAGAGCTTAGTAGGCAGACATTGACGTATTCAAGATGGCGGACACCAGATTGACTGTGTGATTTCCCGGTCCTGAGGGATTGTTCTCAAATTACTATGTGAGTGGTTATATTCTACAAACAACTTATCGCCTACCAAGAGTACTAAAAATCAATGATTGTGTGTATTTTTGTTACCAGTTTATGCAACTTAGTAGTCTAAATAAGATCTTATTTATCGAAGTCATTGTGTCATTTACGAACTCGCCCCAACACCATAATCTGAGCTATAAGACCTATAGACAAAGTGATTCCGAGAAAATGGCCTCGTCACAATACAATACAATACCATAAATTTTATTTATATTTTAGTCGCATATTTCTTACAAATATAATTAGCTCTTGTGAGCTATTATCGCCACAAACAATAGTATACAGCGGCGTCGCTTGCAGTTGAAGAATGTGCACGCCAATATTGATCTAGAAAAAAAAATTAGGGGGTCCGGCCCCGGCCCCCCCCCCCCCGGGAAACGTGGTAATTTTGCCATGAAAGAACATGAGAACGGTTTGTTTGTTTGTTAGTTTGTTTGATTAATTAACGTCCTATTAACAGCTATGGTCATGTAAGGACGGCCTCCCATGTATGCGGTGTGTTGCGTTTATGTTGTGCGAGGTGCGTGTTTTGGGAGACTGCGGTATATTCATGTTGTGTCTTCTTGTATAGTGGAACTGTTGCCCTTTTTATAGTGCTATATCACTGAAGCATGCCGCCGAAGACACCAAGCAACACACCCAACCCGGTCACATTATACTGACAACGGGCAAACTAGTCGTCCCACTCCCGTTATGCTGAGCGCTAAGCAGGAGCAGAAACTACCACTTTTATAGACTTTGGTGTGTCTCGGCCAGGGGACAGAACCCAGAGCCTTCCTCACAGGGGCGAGCGCTCAACCAAAGGCCAAAAGTGAGGTGGTGTCAAGGGAGACTCTAGGAAGAACAGTAATTTAGGGAGAAAGAAAAGATAAGATCCTAAATTTAGTCGCCTTTTACGATCATGCAATAGGGGCAGCAGGTACAATTCTTATGCCCTACCTGCATGAGAACGGATTACATATTGCAAATCGAACGTTACTTACGTTTTGATATTATGATTGTAAATGTCGTCACATAATTATATTTTTTTTTCATGCTGAATCCAACTCTCTGATTGGCAGATTCTTTTTCATTATATACTATGTAGAAAATTCCTAGAATGGCACGAATATCTGAGGTATTCATGACGTCACAATAGAGACGTAGACGTTGCGTATTTAGAAAAAAAATAATCCATTATCTATTGCAAACAAATTTCTTTCATACCAAATCCGAGAATGGCGCTGAAATCCCGACGTTATCGTGACGTCTGTCACAATATGGACAAATACTATTTTATTTTTTTTCTGGAATCTTTTCTTGGGTAGCTATGCTTTAACCGAGCTGAGTGAAAACAGAGGCCTTGGTATACATTCAAACAATTTAATAAATACAAAACATATGTAATACTACAACATAGGTGTGTGGGGCACCGATACACTTACGATGTTTATCATATTGGCTTATCAGTTCGTTTGTCCCTGCACCGTCCACGTTCACGGTTCAGCGCGTACCACGTCAAATGTCACATCTCGAACACTTCTCAGAATTCTACCGTGGACACCGGTCCCATCATCACAGGCACACCATGACACGAAGCAGTCACTTTTTACACACGTGTTGAGACGTCCAGTTCGGAAGATGTCCGAGCACTCTCAAATGTCAACTGCTCCATTACATTACTCCGCGTCTTTCTCTCCCGCGTCGTGCACCAGCCCTTAGTACTCTTTCTGGTTTCCTTTCAGTTATTCCACAAAGGGCAGTAACTCTCCCCTACAATGCTTTTGTAGGAAGCACTACACAAAGTTCTTACCGCGATCACAAGTATATAAAAGGAAATGTCCTTTACTAATATGATGCCCACACACAAATACATCACTTTAAATCGTCTCTATAATAGCGGTGCCCACACAAATATTATCTACAATTCTAATCAAAATTATCTATTTTTACAACGTCACAATAGAAACATTGACGTTGCGTATTGATTTGGAAAAAATAATCCCCTGGATTTTTGTTTGTTTGTTTGATTTATTAACGTCCTATTAACAGCTTTGGTCATGTAAGGACGGCCTCCCATGTATGCGGTGTATGGTCATGTAAGGACGGCCTCCCATGTATGCGGTGTGTTGCGTGTATGTTGTGCGAGGTGAGTGTACTGGGAGACTGCGGTATGTTCGTGTTGTGTCTTCTTGTATAGTGGAACTGTTGTCCTTTTTATAGTGCTATATTACTGAAGCATTCCGCCGAAGACACCAAGCAACACACCCCACCCGGTCACATTATACTGACAACGGGCGAACCAGTCGTCCCAATCCCCTGGAAAAAAATAATGGAATCACTATTTTTTAATTTCAATTTTCAACTTAAAATAAAGTTTGAAAACTTGCTTAAAGTTATATGTGCCGTATTTTTCATACTCACGAATCAAGATGAGCTTTTAATATGTTATTAATCACCAAAAATTACCAACTTTTTGAAAATTACAGTACTTTCAATGCATATGTTATAATTTTACATGTACAAATAAGAGCTGAAAATGATTTTTGGCAGTACTGCCAAAAATCATTTATTTACATGAATAGTGAAGTGAAATGAGTACATACGATCAGACCATGAAGCCAACTTGTGGTCAACAATTTCATGTTACATTTTTACAATGTTATTAGTAATTGTAAAGTGATTTCTGTAGGTATGTTTCCATGTAAACATATTTAAGGCATAAAAACAGCAATTTTACAGCACAAAATTTCTGTGTTATAACTAACGTTTAAAAGTCATCTGAAGCCATTTGAATGATTTTTACAGCTTTGTTCATCAAAACTTATGGCTTTTAATAGATTAATGATGAAAAAATAGCATGTCAAAATTTTCGCCCAGTTACGGCACATATAACTTTAAATGGGAACATGTTAATGTTGATTTCTTTATGCTTGTAAGTGCTGACACCCTCATTTGATTATCTGTACGAATGAAAAAACGCATTGCAGTAAGTTCAAGGGAGACTAATGAAGATTGAACACCTATTTTACTGTGATAGCGACGACATACATTTTTAGAATCGCCTTTCGTCCGTGGTCCGTGGTCCGTCCGTCCGTCCGTCCGTCCGTTAACAATTCTTGTTACCGCTATTTCTCAGAAAGTACAGAAGGGATCTTCTCAAATTTCACATGTAGGTTCCCCTAGGGCCCTAGTTGTGCATATTGCATTTTGGGACCAATCGGTCAACAAGATGGCCGACCGACTGACGGCCATCTTGGATTTTGGTAGTTAAAGTTTGTTAACACTATTTCCCAGAAAGTACTGAAGGAATCTTTCTCAAATTTCATATGTAGGTTCCCCTACGACCCTAGTTGTGCATATTGCATTTTGGGACAGATCGGTCAGCAAGATGATCGACAGGTAGCCATCTTGAATTTTGATAATTGAAGTTTGTTACTGCTACATATCTCAGAAAGTACTGAAAGGATCTTTCTCAAGGTTCATATATAGTATGTAGTAAAAGTTTGAAAAGCAGGGAAAAGATCCCTCTTTCTGTTGTCAGACATAGATCATTCTTTGGTGGGCGCCAAGATCCCTCTGGGATCTCTTGTTATCATAGTTCAATAAAATAGCATTCTTCTGTTTTTCTGCACATCAAAATGATTAATAACAGTATCCACATCTACGGCTATGTCGCGGTGGATATGTAAGAGTGCCAAGGCCGAAAGGTGTTCTTCTCCCATTGTCGTACAGAGGTATGTTTTGAGGCGTTTTAGGACGCTGAAACTTCTCTCTGCTGTTGCCGTTGTTGGTGGCATGGTTGCCAAGATCTGAAGGATCTTGTATATGTTTGGATACAGTTCCATTAAGCACAACCATCATCATTCTTACTCTCTTCTTTCGGCTTAAAAAACCCGTCAATTTTCTTACATGTGCTCGCGGCCCTTTTCATTTTTATGTGTTAACCACTTTTTCAACCGGAACTCCTCGGATGTAAATCATAATGTACGAAAGTTATATCCGAAGCATTCCAAGTGGAAACGGAACCGAAACATAATTTTCCGGAAAAAGTAAACCTTGAAATAAAATGCGATCCAGATAACAAGTATTAGTCTCTTTTTCTAGGTGTATTTAGTATTTAGGTCTATGACTAACAACAAGCATGAATTTTTTGTTTGAATTGATTGATGTGCACGCAGTTGCGTTTTTGCGTCAATGGTAGTGACGTCACTGGTATATATGCATTGTTAACAACATAAAGATTATATTAAAATATGGAAAATCACAAGAATAGGTTTGTATATATATCACAGAAATTAAAGGGTAAAATAAAGAAGTTAGTTAAACATGAACACTCGAGTTTGTACAAACACTGTGTTACTAAAGGTAGGGATTAAAACACTATGAGATCAGTGTAATATACATACATGTGTAACGGTCCTTTTTTGAGTTCCGGAAATGGTCTGATCACAATAGACAACTTAACAACTGCTGCAGTTCAATGTCATGTTTATTAGTATTGATAATAACAAAAGACAGGTCACTGTACATCAAAAGGTCGTCGGCGTATTGTGTGGACACTCGTATTTAACTCGCCGGCATATGCCATTTCCAAATTGGAGGATTATACTGACACTCAGTGTCGTGAGGCTCTGTCGCTAGCTGTGCCGCTGCCCGGCACAACATTCTGGCGCTAATCCTGGCAACAACCCATGCACGCCAGCTTATTTACCAAGCGCTGCAAGACAGCCCTAACTCCACTGGGTGTCCTCTTTGAGGTGCTGCTCTATCTCACCTGTCCGCTGGTCAGGTACCACGAGAGAAAGAGAACCACAGCACTCGCCTGTAATGGCTTAAAATACACCTGAGTGAGCCTACACAATACGTCATAATCCCTACAGGTAACAACACTGATAACACGCACTTAATACAAACACATTAAAACATAATACGTTAGCGCTCATTACATTACCCACGCCTCAAAAAATATTGGTCATAACGACCAAGAAAAAAAAAAATAATAAGATAAATTCTGGCAAAAACTTGCATACCTGTACCCTTCTTACTCAACCATATTTCCCTACTCCCTCTCCTTGCCCTTGCATAACTATACACGCTCCTTAACATCGCACACACACTTACGCAATTGACATCCACGCATTCTATATATACATATATATACATGAAACAATACTTACACAAATCAAATAACAGTTACATCAATAGCATCAAATATTAACATATATACATAAATATTACAAAACAACTTCACTAAGAATATCCCCATCCTTAAGAAGTATGTCCTGTCCTTAATTAAAATAAGTACGACACAAAATTCATTTTTCATGGAATCAATCCCGCGTATTGTGCATCCCACATGTTGCGCGTCCCGCGTATGGTGTGTTCTTCCAGAAGAATACTCCCGTCAGACGTACTCTTCCCACTCCACAACATGGGAGGACCTGGTTACGAGGTCAGACGCTGGTCAGGTACCACGATAGAAAGAGATTGTTTATTTGTTTGTTTGATTAATTAACGTCCTATTAACAGCTATGGTCATGTAAGGAAGGCCTCCCATGAATGCGGTGTGTTGCGTGTATGTTGTACGAGGTGCGTGTTTCGGGAGACTGCGGTATATTCATGTTGTGTCTTCTTGTATAGTGAAACTTTTGCCCTTTTTATAGTGCTATATCACTGAAGCATGCCGCCGAAGACACCAAGCAACACACCCCACCCGGTCACATTATACTGACAACGAGCAAACCAGTCGTCCCACTCCCCAATCTGATTAAAATACAGATCCTTATTATCACTACGTTGGATAAGAGGATCTGAGAACATCCCTTTAGGGGTCACGTCAAGATGACCTTCTGAAATGGCCAATCAAATTGGCACTGACAGAATCTTGACTGGGGACGAAATAGTTTGAAAAAGCTGTCCAAATTATTTTCGTGTATGTAGTCATCTCGCCCGAAGTGCACAACAATGCTAATTGTATATATATCTACTGGGGCGAAAAGACCCCGGGGGGTCAGAGCCAAAATTTATACAATTTCTGTTCTCCCTCCCCCCAGGATGTTTGTGGCCAAATTTGGTTACAATCCATGCAGAACTCTAGGACAAGTAGCGATTTATAGGATTTACCTCTATTTCCCCTATCGGGCCTCGCCCCTCCTGCCACCGTTGGGTCAGATCCAAAATTTATGCAAGTTCTGTTCCCCCTCCCCCAAGGATGCTTCTGACCAAATTTGGTTACAATCCATGCAGAACTCTATGACAAGTAGCGATTTAAAGGAAATGTTGACGGCAGACGAACGGACGGACGGACGACGGACGCCGGACGCCGCGCCATGACATAAGTTCACCGGCCCTTCGGGCCAGGTGAGCTAAAAACGCATTCAACTGCACGTGACATCCTATAAAGAGGAGAACTGGGACGCTGCTTGTCAGTTATTTAATGCATTGGAGGCAGGAGCCATCAGAGACCGCCCCCAAGATTGTTTAATGTCGAACCATATAAAATACTTAACAAGGGTATCCAAGAAGATGCAAAGGAGCCTGCTGGAATAACTAGCTAATGGACTTAAAGGAATGAAAGAATTTCCAAGGATATGTCGCAAAAGGTAAATCACAAAATAGCTTAGTCTCTGTATTACCAACTACATCGAATGGATTATTTCAATTTCATACCTACACCTAATTTTTGTTAATTAAACAACACGCCAACTTAATTCTGATTGATATGATATGTCAATTAGAACTAATTTACATTAATTCATAAACTGCTACCACATAGGATGACTTGTATGTCATTACATTTTTAATTATGACAAATCAACCCCTTCGTTTTGCTTGCATACATTTTTAAGTGGAATCGGAAACGAAATTGAAACAAGGTAGATGCAAATTCATTTACTTAGAGTTGCCATTTGAAACTCATTTTTTTTCAAAATTCTTAATCAAATGTTGAGACTTAAATCAACTTCAAAAGTTGTCACTTCTATCAAAAGATGAGAATGGGGAAGAAGAGAAAGTTAAGTGGCTTCAATATGATTTAATATGTTCTAATATAAGTCATTATTCCAAACTTAATTTAGAGAACAACAGTAAAAGAGAAATATTGAGGAAGTCGATGTTGACACTTCTAGCCAGGAGAGAAGTGCACGTTTACAGGTAATCATAACTACAAACTTTATAGTTATGGTTAATTGAAATTTGGTTCATCGAAAATATCAGAACCGGATAGAACAAATGAATATTTTAGAGGTTTTTCAGGGACACAAATTCTCAAATTTGAAATTGCAATCTATTCAAAATCATACACATTTCGAAAATAGTTGCAAACTTGTAAATGCTGTTAATATTGGTGTGGAACTAGTAAATTTAATCATTGCGTTTATTACTATGTTTTCTCGTTTAGAAGTCTTAAGCATTAAACTATTTTTCCATAACATCTATGGTCTACATAGATGCCAAATCTTTGCAAACAATCTTCATTATGCGGGCTAGCGCATCTACATAGACCATAGTTGCCACAGTTGGAAGATAGTTTAATACATATATTTATTATTACATACATATACATTATTAACTCATTTTTAGGTTTCTGCATTAATAACCAAATCAATACAAATATAAATCATTGTGCTGTTTGTATTATATCGTTAATTCGAAGCGATAAGCAAAATGTCATCATTCATAATGATGGACACTAATGATTGTAATTTTTATACTTATGAAAAGTATTTTAGCCAAGCTATTCAAATCGCCCTTTGTCCGTCTGTCTTTCCGTTCTTTAATAATTTTAATAATTTTTAATAAATAAACATTATGAGTATACATGAAAGGACATGCGAAGATATACATTTTGTCATACGACAAATATTAAAACCAAAGACACTATAATTATGATCAATGCTTATCTATGCACCACGCTCTATTTTTCGTTTTTCTTTGCAGCATTTACAGACTTAGAAAGGACAGGGAAAGGCATTATTATCACTTTGGTTAACAACAAGAGACATAAGCTTTTGCTTAATATATCAAATTATATCGATAAATTATGTCAAAGTACTGTAAACCCACTTTCTTTCGCAGCAATAACATTTCACGATTTCCATTTCAAAACAAGTTCGTGACAATTATTCCTATCAATACATATAGATGATTTAGATATTAATCTGCGGAGATAAACTTTTGTGAATTTATTGGGATCGCGAAATTTGCGAAAATAAATCGCACGCGAATGAAAGTTGGCTTGCAGCACTCTGCAGAATGAAGTATTTTCTGTGTAGAAACTTTGTGTGACAGCAGAGGTATTCATATTATTACAGTATTGAAAGAATTATACCCATTTCCCAATAACCTAAACGCAATTCACATGACTAACCATGTAATAATTTGAAAGCTATAATAAAGGCATGCTTTCGTTTGGGTCTTTAATATGTTGTGCATAATGCTTTTTGGATTTACTATGTTACGAAATGGATATGTATCCAGAACTCCAATTCTCTGATTCACAGGTATATTACAAAATAAAATCATCGAAACTGTAAGGA
Source organism: Argopecten irradians irradians (assembly GCA_004382745.1). NCBI lineage: Eukaryota > Metazoa > Mollusca > Bivalvia > Pectinida > Pectinidae > Argopecten > Argopecten irradians. The sequence goes on along the minus strand of SAYR01046743.1, from coordinate 6,978 downwards.
CCAAGGAGAACCTACATATGATATTTCTGAGGGATCCTTTTACTACTTTCTGAAATATTGTGAAAATAAACATCAAGTTTAAAACAAATCGGTCTTAGAAATGTTCAGGAAAACCATTTTTAACAGTAACAAATATAACGATTGCCCTGCAGGTAGGGCGTTAGAATTGTACCTGCTGCCCCTATTGCATGATCGTAAAAGGCGACTAAATTTAGGATATTATCTTTTCTCTTCTTCCTAACTGACTTTATCTTTCCTAATGCCTCCCTTGAAACCTTTTGTTTGTTTGTTTGATTTATTAACGTCCTATTAACAGCTAAGGTCATGTAAGGACGGCCTCCCATGTATGCGGTGTGTTGCGTGTATGTTGTGCGAGGTAAGTGTACTGGGAGACTGCGGTATGTTCGTGTTGTGTCTTCTTGTATAGTGGAACTGTTGCCCTTTTTATAGTGCTATATCACTGAAGCATGCCGCCGAAGACACCGAGCAACACACCCCACCCGGTCACATTATACTGACAACGGGCGAACCAGTCGTCCCACTCCCTTGAAACCGCCTCACTTTTGGCATTGAGTTGAGCGTTCGCCCCTGTGAGGAAGGCTCTAGGTTCTGTCCCCTGGCCGAGACACACCAAAGTCTATAAAAGTGGTAGTTTCTGCTCCTGCTTAGCGTTCAGCATACAGTGAGTGGTACGACTAGTTCGCCCGTTGTCAGTATAAT
>SAYR01046722.1:59045-132342 GCA_004382745.1 Argopecten irradians irradians | reverse complement strand
TGTTGTGGTAGATAAGTTACCTACCATGGTGGATATCGGTACAGTATCTTTGATTGGTAGGACAGGTGTGTTGTGGTAGTTAAGTTACCTACCATGGTGGATATCGGTACAGTATCTTTGATTGGTAGAACAGGTGTGTTGTGGTAGATAAGTTACCTATCATGGTGAATATCGGTACAGTATCGTTGATTGGTAAGACAGGTATGTTGTGGTAGATAAGTTACCTACCATTGTAGATATCGGTACAGTATCGTTGATTGGTAAGACAGGTATGTTGTGGTAGATAAGTTACCTACCATTGTAGATATCGGTACAGTATCGTTGATTGGTAGGACAGGTATGTTGTGGTAGATAAGTTACCTACCATGGTGGATATCAGTACAGTATCTTTGATTGGTAGGACAGGTGTGTTGTGGTAGATAAGTTACCTACCATGGTGTATATCGGTACAGTATCGTTGATTGGTAGGTCAGGTGTGTTGTGGTAGATAAGTTACCTACCATGGTGTATATCGGTACAGTATCGTAGATTGGTAGGTCAGGTGTGTTGTGGTAGATAAGTTACCTAAAATGGTGGATATCAGTACAGTATCTTTGATTGGTAGGACAGGTATGTTGTGGTAGATAAGTTACCTACCATGGTGGATATCGGTACAGTATCGTTGATTGGTAGGACAGGTGTGTTGTGGTAGATATGACCCTTTACACATGGTAGTCTCCTCCTGACATCTTGCCGATGGACCAGTTGCAGGTTTAGCTGCACCAGTGGACGACACTTTCAAACAAAGAAACATTTTTAATTCATTTTGTTTAAATTGTGTGACGGTTCAATGTAAATAAATGTTGAACATAGTAACATGTTGGGAAAATGAATTGAAGTGTTTTTCTTTTAATCTATAAAATGTACATGACTGAAACTGAAGGTAACGTTATAGTTGATGAGAGTTGTGGAGTAGTTAAAATCATTGAACTACTGAAGTATCACTTCAAGACCATAACGAACATTGGACACAGTGATTGTAAAATGTCACTATAAGTGATACATTTTATAGCAGTTATTTCCCCTTACATTGTCGGTTTATAGAATGTTTAATAAAGTATTACCTATATCACGAACAGGCTATTTCAAATTGTGTTCCTTTACGACAGAGATAACAACATGATTAGCTCTGAGTTCCATTAACACCAGAATATTCTTTGTGATTGTAACCTAACCCAAATAGGTATTAAAGTGTAGTTGATGAAGCAAGGGATATACAAATCTGATATATCCTGCTGGTTTCTCTTTTTGATAGTCTATCTATATGTACAGTATAGAGTATGGGTCAAGGAAGTGATATTAATAGTTGTTTTCTATATAACACTGGATCCTTATAAACATATGTCTATAGGATTACGAATTATAGGTTTTTTTTAACATTCGTTACCGTCCTTATTATGCAATTATATTTTTTTGTGTCTTGACAAAGGGACAGATCGCCTCAAAAATTCGACAATAATTTGTCCACACTGTTAAAATTACTTCTTTGCCTATAGTATAGTTTATGTAACATGAAATTAATCCTCAATAGGATAAATAGTACAATACAATTATTTTATTGGAAACAGCCCATAGTTGAAATTGATATATCATCGGAGAAGGAGAATAGTCAGATATACATGATTTAATGATATAAAAATGTAGTCGGTCCAGTAGCCCAAAGGTCCTGACTGAGTCCATCCGATTCTTAACTTAGTTAGACTAGTATGTAACGGATGAAAACAGGACACTGAAAATTATTGGAGAATTCCGTACACTGTCTATCTACTTTGCTGAAAATGGTCACATCAATTAACACAGAAAGCAATAAGAAATAATCGAACGCTGTCATATTCTCCTGGCAAAAATATACATAAAGAAATTCCATGTGCATATTATAAACATTCGCCCGTGTGTAAGTTTAATGTAAGTTTATCATCACTTTGTTGTAAGCCTAAAATATATCAAATCTTCTAACAGCTCTATAAAATACAAAGAACTTACTATACATAATAACGATTGATAAGATAATGTGAATGTTTTAAAACACTTACCTAACCGTGGAGCAAAAATGAGCAGGAGGTACGCCAACATGAACATGGTGGTTACCTATGTTATATGTAGAGACGTCTATGATAGCTCTTCTTTACTTTACTCCAAGTATTTTACTTCCTGTTCTACAGGTTGGATCGTCAGATCACACCATGGCCGGGATGTCTGTGGTATGGTTTGTTGTTGTCATTGTAAATGTATTACAAATAGCTTACTCGCATCATTTCCGACATGACACCAACTTTGAAACAGACGAAGGTGAACATGTTTACCATCTGACCAGCTCCGGACATACCCGGAATATCATTGACCTGGATGACCAGTCCAAAATTAAGGTACGTCAGAACAGATTCCATACGTTTATTCTGGGGTTCTAGCCTAGATAATTCAGTACTTTGCTTACCCCTTCCGACACTGTTGTGACGTCCAATACGTTTTTCTCTACACATTTTACTTGACAAATAGAAATAAATTTGGGAAATCTATCGGTTCAGAACACAGTCAGATGAAGGGTGGTGAGGACTCTGTGATTCGACACAATTATATCACAAGGAGAAACATCAAGGTGTAAAAAAATCTTATATTACTTTTTAACATTTTAAAAGTTTTAAAACCTTCGTCTGAAAAAAACAGGAACATAATTTGAACACATATTGAAAGTTTAAACATTTCTCATCTTTGACACAGTGATACAATCACTATATTACAAAATCAGATAGACGTAGTTTACATTTTATCAAATTGTAACTTGATCATCAATGCTATCTTTTAAAAGATGTTTAGTTTCTCCACCTAATTTGAGTTATGATTTCATATGATAGTCTATGTAAATATGAAAATATTGAAGCAATATCTGTTAACAGGTTGATTTGTAGTTTTTATGATTCTTCAAACTTCAAACGTGTCGGAAATGGAGGTGATGACTATGTAAACGATCAGTAAATATACGTAAGTTCACAATGAAAATGTAGTTGGAGTATTATGTCTGATCGAATACAAAATTCTATTACACAAGCGAAGTCAAATGGGCGCAGTTCATATTTCATTAACTTACAATTGCTGTTTGAATTATCAGTGAACCCTTTTTAACGAAATGTGCATTTAATGTACTATTTGAAGATGCACACGTTTCTTGGTAGGGAATAGATAGGTAGATATGTTTGTCCATGATGTTTATATATAAAAACAAAGATAAAATAAAATAACAATAATCATGATTGTGCTATTATGCCTTATATTTCATGTAGGGCACAAGGTGCAAAGAAGCAGTTTTGGTCGTTGTGACCCATGACCCGGAAACACTATCATCATGGAGTGTTGGGGATGTTGTCATTGGTAAAGCTGTTCGTAAATGCTATGAAGGCGAAAGTGGAAACACGCTCCTACGACACGTGACAGAAATGGCCGTGAAACGAGCCGACCGTGTGGAGCTATCTACCAAACCAATACAGTAAGAGTTAATATTTTATCTTTCTTTTCTGCAATGATTAAAACCATCTCACATTGTGTTGCAATCAATTTTCAACAATTATTCTAGTTGAATTTATTTTACTCATTTATTATCTTATACATAGGGCTGTTAAACAATACATATATGATGGGTTATTTTCTGAAAGATTTTAATTTATGGGATAGATTTACATCAAACGAGTATTGGTTTTTCATTTACAAGAAAAACTGACTTTGAATATAAATATATTTCTTAGGAAAACAAACAGTTTGAATTTCTTTTTTGAAGTTCAAAACTTTGAAAAAAGGTACATAATTAATAAAACAGTTTTATGTTTTATGTTTTATTTTAGGTTTTTACACCTGTTTGATGCCTTTGAGGTAAATCTTCACTACCTAGGACCCCATACTCGAGTAAAAAGGAGAACATCCGGGATACCATCGGCTATCGTCGGGGCTGTTAACTTCAACAGGAATTTAACGGAGACAGTCAGTTTTAATCCTGGGAACAAAATCTTTGGTCTACAGAAGTCCTCCTCTCAAACTTCTCCTGTAGTGTTTACCAGCGACACCTTACCGACCGTCACAGACGATACAGTGTTCCGTGTGGTTTGTGAATCATGTTCTGGGCGCATCTCTACCTCTTACAGGCTGTAAGTCCAACAAACTATGTATCTGTGTGGTGTGTGAATCCTGTTCTGGGCACATCTCTACCTCTTACAGGCTGTAAGTCCATCAAACTATGTATCTGTGTGGTGTGTGAATCCTATTCTGGGCACACCCTTACCTCTTACAGGCTGTAAGTATATCAAAATATGTATCTGTGTGGTGTGTGAATCCTATTCTGGGCGCACCTCTACCTCTTACAGGCTGTAAGTCCATCAAACTATGTTTCTGTGTGGTGTGTAAATCCTATTCTGGGCACACCTCTACCTCTTACAGGCTGTACGTCTATCACACTATGTATCTGTGTGGTGTGTAAATCCTATTCCTGGCACACCTCTACCTCTTACAGGCTGTACGTCCATCAAAATATGTATCTGTGTGGTGTGTGAATCCTATTCCTGGCACACCTCTACCTCTTACAGGCTGTACGTCTATCACACTATGTATCTGTGTGGTGTGTAAATCCTATTCTGGGCACACCTCTACCTCTTACAGGCTGTACGTCCATCAAACTATGTTTCTGTGTAGTGTGTAAATCCTATTCTGGGCACACCTCTACCTCTTACAGGCTGTACGTCCATCAAACTATGTATCTGTGTGGTGTGTGAATCCTATTCTGGGCACACCTCTACCTCTTACAGGCTGTACGTCCATCAAACTATGTATCTGTGTGGTGTGTGAATCCTATTCTGGGCACACCTCTACCTCTTACAGGCTGTACGTCCATCAAACTATGTATCTGTGTGGTGTGTGAATCCTATTCTGGGCACACCTCTACCTCTTACAGGCTGTACGTCCATCAAACTATGTATCTGTGTGGTGTGTGAATCCTATTCTGGGCACACCTCTACCTCTTACAGGCTGTACGTCCATCAAACTATGTATCTGTGTGGTGTGTGAATCCTGTTTTTTGCACACCTCTACCTCTTACAGGCTGTACGTCCATCAAACTATGTATCTGTGTGGTGTGTGGATCCTATTCTGGGCACACCTCTACCTCTTACAGGCTGTACGTCTATCACACTATGTATCTGTGTAGTGTGTAAATCCTATTCTGGGCACACCTCTACCTCTTACAGGCTGTAAGTCCATCAAACTATGTATCTGTGTGGTGTGTAAATCCTATTCTGGGCACACCTCTACCTCTTACAGGCTGTAAGTCTATCAAACTCTGTATCTGTGTAGTGTGTAAATCCTATTCTGGGCACACCTCTACCTCTTACAGGCTGTACGTCCATCAAAATATGTATCTGTGTGGTGTATGAATCCTATTCCTGGCACACCTCTACCTCTTACAGGCTGTACGTCCATCAAAATATGTATCTGTGTGGTGTGTGAATCCTATTCTGGGCACACCTCTACCTCTTACAGGCTGTAAGTCCATCAAACTATGTATCTGTGTGGTTTGTGAATCATGTTCTGGGCGCATCTCTACCTCTTACAGGCTGTAAGTCTATCAACCTATGTATCTGTGTGTGTGTGTGAATCCTATTCTGGGCACACCTCTACCTTTTACAGGCTGTAAGTCTATCAAACTATGTTTCTGTGTGGTGTGTGAATCCTATTCTGGGCACACCTCGACCTCTTACAGGCTGTAAGTCCATCAAACTATGTATCTGTGTGGTGTGTGAGTCCTATTCTGGGCACATCTCTACCTGTAACAGGCTGTAAGTCCATCAAACTATGTGTCTGTGTGGTGTGTGAATCCTATTCTGGGCACATCTCTACCTCTAACAGGCTGTAAGTCCATCAAACTATGTATCTGTGTGGTGTGTGAGTCCTATTCTGGGCACATCTCTACTTGTAACAGGCTGTAAGTCCATCAAACTATGTATCTGTGTGGTGTGTGAGTCCTATTCTGGGCACATCTCTACCTCTAACAGGCTGTAAGTCCATCAAACTATGTATCTGTGTGGTGTGTGAATCCTATTCTGGGCACATCTCTACCTCTTACAGGCTGTAAGTCCATCAAACTATGTATCTGTGTGGTGTGTGAATCCTATTCTGGGCACATCTCTACCTCTTACAGGCTGTAAGTCCATCAAACTATGTATCTGTGTGGTGTGTGAATCCTATTCTGGGTACATCTCTACCTCTTACAGGCTGTACGTCCATCAAACTATGTATCTGTGTGGTTTGTGAATCATGTTCTGGGCGCATTTCTACCTCTTACAAACTGTAAGTCCATCAAACTATGTATCTGTGTGGTGTGTGAATCTTGTTCTGGGCGCATTTCTACCTCTTACAGACTGTAAGTCCATCAAACTATGTATCTGTGTGGTTTGTGAATCATGTTCTGGGCGCATTTCTACCTCTTACAGACTGTAAGTCCATCAAACTATGTATCTGTGTGGTGTGTGAATCCTATTCTGGGTACATCTCTACCTCTTACAGACTGTAAGTCCATCAAACTATGTATCTGTGTGGTGTGTGAATCCTATTCTGGGTACATCTCTACCTCTTACAGGCTGTAAGTCCATCAAACTATGTATCTGTGTGGTGTGTGAATCCTATTCTGGGTACACCTCTACCTCTTACAGGCTGTACGTCCATCAAACTATGTATCTATGTGGTGTGTGAATCCTATTCTATGCACATTTCTACCTCTTACAGGCTGTACGTCCATCAAACTATGTATCTGTGTGGTGTGTGAATCCTATTCTGGGCACATATCTACCTCTTACAGGCTGTACGTCCATCAAACTATGTATCTGTGTGGTGTGTGAATCCTATTCTGGGCACACCTCTACCTGTTACAGGCTGTACGTTTACCGAACTTGATATCTGTGGATATGTTTGTTTATATTTCTAATATACGGCTATTTGGATGTATTATTGTTAGTAGCCAGTAAACAACCACATGGACATTTTATGTACGTGAATTTGAAATATGAATACTAAAAAGTAAAAATCTAATAGAAACTTTTTTTTCGAACGAAAATTTTCTTAAAAGTTTTTTAATAGTTTCAATATCACACATGTGTGTTGTGTTTGTAGACTAATGAAGTTAGCCCCCACTGACGAGAAAAAGGTTGAGCTTGAAGCATTCTTATCAGAGGTTGGTTCTGTTTGCTGTCCTATTTTCAGTTACGCACTTTTGTTAATATATTCATAACGTGTGTAGTACATGCACCTCTATCAAAACGATATACACAAATGTTCAACTGGCTGACGAATCTATACACTTTTTTGATTATTCCGTTTTTGCATATCATAGAGTTACATCCCATTTGGGTAGATATCGATTGTGACGTCATCATTTAGTCGCTTTCTTTAGAAAATATGACGTTACGCTTGCAAACACATGACGTCACAATCAATACATTGCTACACAATCAATGCAATGGCAGATAACTCTATAATATGCAAATAGTGAATAGATCTATTAGTCTGTTATTTTTAACAACATTGTTGATAGATTACCTGTTAACTATACTTTTGTTAACATTAAATGTAATCATTGTGTAATCTTATGACTATATACAGAGTGTACTGAGTATGTTATATTGTCTAGATTTCCGGAGAGGTCCAGGATCAGCTCACTATATCCGTGATGACGACCAGAGCGGTATCCAGCTTCCACAGTGATGACGTGCTGGACACAGGAGAGTTTGAACTGGTCAACATCCCTGTGGCCTTACTGCCTGACCTCCCGCCACTCAACCTGACAATACGGGCCCAACTCACAACATCAGTCGCCATCGATATGGTCGCCACTGGAGCAATGAACGCGAGGATTAATCTTCACGAAAGGGGACAGTTCAGTGTTTGTAAGCATGTTTTGTATTTGAAGGTTAATTTTCATTTTTTTAATGTTGACTGGGGCGGAACTTTTGGATGGGCTTTATTGTTGATGTCATAATTAATTGTTGACGTCATAAACGCCGGCGCGCTGGATCGATCCAAATACCGATATTCTTTCGGCGAAAGTCTTTCTTACCAGGAGCTCAGTGATAACTGATGAGTTTAAGATTGCGTTTCAGGTAACAAAACAGTTGTTCCATGCCTTTTCAGTCAAAACTCTTTTCCCCGATGAACTGTTTCCCGAGGCCAGAGTAGCTGTATGATTTGAGTCGACTTATATGTGTTTTGCTTTTAACATGAAGTATGTTAAATTTAGATCATCACTTCTCCTTTTTTAATTTCATTTAGTGCATTCACTGAGTACTGATCAGAATATCGGTGTCAATACAACTTTTACGGATTGGAAGTATAGTAGGAGTAACATAGAGACATTGGACACAGAGGATATAATCGATGTTACAGCTAGAGTAACCAACAAGGTAGGATTGGTCAATGTTACAGCCAAAGTAACCAACAAGGTAGGATTGGTCAATGTTACAGTCACAGTAACCAACAAGGTAGGATTGGTCAATGTTACAGCTACAGTAACCAACAAGGTAGGATATAGTCAATGTTACAGTCACAGTAACCAACAAGGTAGGATTGGTCAATGTTACAGTCACAGTAACCAACAAGGTAGGATTGGTCAATGTTACAGCCACAGTAACCAGCAAGGTAGGATTGGTCAATGTTACAGTCACAGTAGCCAACAAGGTAGGATCGGTCAATGTTACAGCCACAGTAGCCAACAAGGTAGGATTGGTCAATGTTACAGTCACAGTAACCAACAAGGTAGGATTGGTCAATGTTACAGTCACAGTAACCAACAAGGTAGGATTGGTCAATGTTACAGCCACAGTAACCAACAAGGTAGGATTGGTAAATGTTACAGCCACTGTAACCAACAATGTAGGATTGGTCAATGTTACAGCCACTGTAACCAACAAGGTAGGATTGGTCAATGTTACAGTCACAGTAACCAACAATGTAGGATTGGTCAATGTTACAGCCACAGTAACCAACAAGGTAGGATTGGCCAATGTTACAGCCACAGTAACCAACAAGGTAGGATTGGTCAATGTTACAGCCGCAGTAACCAACAAGGTAGGATTGGTCAATGTTACAGGTACAGTAACCAACAAAGTAGGATTGGTCAATGTTGCAGCTACAGTAACCAACTAGGTAGGGTTGGTCAATGTTACAGCCACAGTGACCAACAAGGTAGGATTGGTCAATGTTACAGCCACAGTAACCAACAAGGTAGGATATAGTCAATGTTACAGCCACAGTAACCAACAAGGTAGGATTGGTCAATGTTACAGCCACAGTAACCAACAAGGTAGGACTGGTCAATGTTGCAGCTACAGGAACCAACAAGGTAGGATTGGTCAATGTTACAGCTACAGTAACCAACAAGGTAGGATTGTTCAATGTTACAGCTACAGTAACCAACACGGTAGGACTGGTCAATGTTACAGCCACAGTAACCAACAAGGTAGAATTGGTCAATGTTACAGCTACAGTAACCAACAAGGTAGGATTGGTCAATGTTACAGCCACAGTAACCAACAATGTAGGATATAGTCAATGTTACAGCTACAGTAACCAACACGGTAGGACTGGTCAATGTTACAGCCACAGTAACCAACAAGGTAGAATTGGTCAATGTTACAGCTACGGTAACCAACAAGGTAGGATTGGTCAATGTTACAGCCACAGTAACCAACAAGGTAGGATTGGTCAATGTTACAGCCACAGTAACCAACAAGGTAGGATTGGTCAATGTTACAGCCACAGTAACCAACAATGTAGGATATAGTCAATGTTACAGACACATTAACCAACAAGGTAGAATCGGTCAATGTTACAGCCACAGTAACAAACAAGATAAGATTGGTCAAATGTTACAGCAAGACGAACTAACAAAGAAGGCTAATACATAAGACTGTGTTACAAAGCCACAGTCGCTAAATTTTAAGAGCCATGCGTTACATATACTTTTACTGATGGTTATATGACTGTACCATGTTTGTTATAGTTGAAGATAACCCCTATGATGTCGTGGACAGAAAAAGATGTATTTTGGAGGTTTGACTCCCCTACACTGTATAGGTTAGTACTATCGGATGATGTCAGTATTTATCTGCAAAATAGGATATAAATAATTAGATTTGATAATATCATTAAATATTTCACATATACTGTAATTAATTTAATATACGTTCTTGTGGTGTACTACATCATTATTTAAAGAAAATCATAACCAAATCATTAATGGTACAAGACCATGGTTCGAATTAGTGATTTTTGCTAATTCGGATAAAATATACCATTCCTGAATATATATATATAAATATGTCAAATAAGTGATGCTAATCATAAATACAAAAAAAAACTTATGAATTGTCGATTTCATCCTTAGTGATAATCTGTATTAATACATTAAAAGAAATTTTTGATTGAGTTGTGATGGAGGAGGGTACAAATAAATTTATGCCTGTCAAAATTCTTAAAAAATCTGTTGATTTGTGGAGTAATTTTTGTTTGATGTGTTGCAGCAAAAAAACCAATGTGAACACCTTTTCAAATATTGATGATGAGGCATTATGTTCCTACGCGAATGTAAAATCAGAGGGGAGACTGGAACTAGAAACATTAACATCAAATGTCACAGCTTTTGGATTTCCACTTTGGTAAGTAATAATCGTTAATATAAAGTGCATCTTAAATTTACTATGGTGAGATCAAGCCGCCGAATACATTGCTTTCAGTTAAAGATACACATTTATCTCCTTAGTTCTATCGTTTGACTGTTAGACTATTAAACGTATTATTTTGATGTTGATTATACTCTCGGAATATTAATTAATTTGTATATTTTTATCATATTCTTTATGTATAAGAAAAAAGTACGACTTTTTTTATAAATATCCATAACTTGTTTTGGTTTTGCATCCCGGTTGTTGCAGTTGCGGTGATACCGAAACGACTTACAGTACCAAGAATCTATCTCTTTCTGCCATGAACACCACACAAAGTTGTAAGGCTTATTGCACTGAAACAGGCAGCGTAGAAGTACACGAAAGCCTCGAAAATGCATGTGGAGAACCACGGAACCCTATCCTCAACAAAACGGATGCTATTACAAGGTGGGATTGGGTCATAACCTAATGTGTATTTTGTTTGTGAGAATATAATTGTTTTCCCATTCAATAATCTTACAATATGGTGATTTGTATCATACATGTGCATTTGTAGCATGGAAATCAATTGAAAACGAAGGAAAACCAATCAAAACCAATTCGTCTTGAGTAATGTATTAGGCAAACGTGTGTTTGATCGGTTTGATTCTAAAAATACATACCAATTTATTCTTGTTGTTTACAGTCTCGAGGAATTATTTGGAAACTTCATCATATTTCCGTCGGAAGAATCCACGTCATCTGCCTGGTGTGGTGACGAATCGACACCTTGTCCTAGTTGCAGTGACATCACAAATGTTTGTTCTGACAAACTGGTATCCGCAGATATGCACATAGCCTTGACAAAGCTGGCCAAACAAGTACAAGCTGAATGGCCATTACGTGAGTGGTTATCAACATATATGATACAGGTTTCTAATTCCCGTAATAACTGATTTTAAAACTAGTATTTGGTTTGAATTTTTGTCATTTAAAGTTCATAGCACCATACAATACGCATATATTTCTTTCCAAGAGTTGTGAAACATTCTAGTTTCATTCGGACTAACACAAAATTGACATGTTGAATCTTCTGTTTTGATTTTATTTATATCTATATAAAAGTTCTTTCGTCAACATTTGGTGATGTAAAAACATAAAATGTAGTTTTTCATATTACAAGGTAAACTGATAGTTGATGAGGGCTGGGATGAACCTACAAATCGTTATCCTGACAGAAAACATGGCAGCACGTCACTGTTTTACGAGGGTCGCGCGGCTTCTATCGGGGTCTCTCAGGAATCGGACGTGGCCAGATCTACTGATGCAGACATTAACCAGAGATTCCAACAGCTCACCAAGTGTGCAGGGTTACGGCTGAGTAGCAATCCGTCAGACGGGTACCAGGATGTGTGTGTTGGAGAACAAAGCAACCACTTCCGGCGCAAAAGGTCGTTAAGGTCACGCAGGTCAACTGGACTAACATTGGATTTAAACTGCAAAATTTCCATCTGGCCTTGTCGCGATTTGTTTCTAAACCATTTGACAGGTAACTCTTGATATAATTAGAAACTACGTGATGTATGGTCAGGAAATCGAAATATTGGCCGTATTAAAATGATAAAATTTACAAGAAAAACACTTTCTTCTGAACTTAAAAGAATTATAGAATGCTTATTGTTTATACCAACAGTTAATGAGTGTTTTACTTGATACCTTGCTATCTGCAAAATCCGTTTGTTATCATTTTAGTCATCGTCATTGATCTCGACAAGCAGTCATCACAGTTAGGATCCTTATTCCAAGACGGCACTACAGAATATCCCCCGGGGAGAAGTGTGGCTAGTGTATGTGGTGATATGGACGAAACCTTCAACAGAGACAATACTAAACAAATGCAAAGGTACATTCTACATTCATTCCACTCTATTTCTTTACTCTAATTTTGTTGATTAACTTTTAGTATACATACTTTTTTCAATCATTACAATTATTGATATACAAAGTGTTACGAATGCTCGCAATAGGCAAGGTTCTTCTAATGGAAAACATATCTTAGAAACCGATTACTAAGGTAACACAACATAATTGAAGACAGCCGCTATGAAGTGAGCTTGGCGCTAGTACTGCGGTAATATCAGTCACACTCATGCATGCAATTAAGGCTTGATATATATCACTACAATGATTGTTTTTTGTATAAATCTTTTTGAGCCAGACTCCTCCAGTACCCTTACAATGACTGGGAGTTCCCTGCTGAAGGGCCCAGTGACCAGACGTGTGGTTCAGTGACCAGGCGATGTGTACAGGACTCCACGTATAGTTATTCTACCGACTCTTTACGCTGGCCCAGCGGTAGGATGATGACACCCAGACTGGTAGTGAGGCTCTACATTTTCGTCTTATATTTAAACGAAGCTGACGTTGTCAGTAAGTAATATTTATACACACAAAACTAGATCAATAAGAAGCATCCGCTAATACCAAACTGGCTATGACCGACTGGCTAAAGCTCTTGTTAATGTCACACAGTTAGAGGTATACCACTTAACGCTGCACATATGAGTTTGATAAATTGTGTGTACATATCATCGTTTAATTAATTGTGTGTGGTTAGTGTAAATTAACACATGTATCGGAAGTCAACTAATTTTTCAGGCGCTTTGTAAAACCTTTATATATTCTTGTCGTTTGAGCCAATGATTTTATGAAAGTGATTTACTTTCTCCACAGTAATATGGTATAATCGTTTAGAGCAAAACATTATTATAACAAATTTTCGAGAATCAAGGAATTAGGTTCGTACACATATTACAAGTTATAGGAATGTTGACATGACATGAAATATCAAGTTATAACTATGGATTGGTTTTAACACTGTGTGTTGTAATGTTCAGTGGTTTGTCGTACTAATTCATAATACATTGAAGTACGGTTATAACGAATTTCTGAAAATCACGGAAATTTACACAAATCACAAGCATCTTTTGATGGGGAATGCCTAAATAGTAATTTAACATACAGATATATTGAAATGGTTAACACGTTTGTATGAAGCACAATGTCTCTTGTAGATCCCTGTTTTCCTTCCTTCAGCTACTGTAAGGGGATCTGTTTGCACCAGGATATGACATGTGAAGGTAATGTCTTAGTTCAGGATCTATTTTAAGATAATATATTTTGTACATGTATCTGGATGAGACATATTTTGTATTAGTTTTTTATATATAATTTTGTAATTCATTATACACTTCACACCGATCCAATAACACTGTATAATCTCAACCACAGCAATCAGCATTGTGAGGTATTGTTGTAGTATTCCCAACACAGCAAAGACCTAAATAAAGACTTTAATCTTCCTCTACAGGGACCTCACAGAGAAGGAAACGCCAGACTGGTAAGTTGTCTTATATTATGTACACCTTCGATGCATTGATCATTTTGTATTTGATTCAATGTTTGTTTTCCCTTCTTTGTTTTATTGATATATAAATCAATGATAAAGGGTCACATGTTCACGGGACTATTTTCTGAACTTATATTCTAAGAACTGTTAATCAGATTTTGTACACACACATATATATATTGTAATCGGCACAGTTGAGTAAAGGTCAACGAATATGTATAATGTCTGTTACAAGATATCAATCCAAACATCGATGGCGGTACCAGAACAAAGCGATCGACCTCCACTTCAGATGAAATTCTGTCAAAATTCCAAAATAATGGCAGGTATGTTGCTACTATCAACTCCCCCCCCCACGCCCCCGCCAAAACAAACATAATTTAATACATAATCGCGTTACACTCTCCCGGGTGAAATTTTCCCATAAAAATGTCACTATTGTAATATGACACTTATATACATTTAAACGTTATCATAAGTATCGTTTAGTAAATGAAGACAAATAAAGTGATAAATTCTGTATCGGAATTAAGAAATATTCTAATTAAAATCCGTCAAAATGTAGTTCTTCTGTAATTTGTTTTGAGATAAAGTACATATTAAACGTTTACATGCTTATAAGACATTTCTGAATTTCAATTAGAAGTTATCTTCGTATTGAGATCCTCTACTGTGAAGAAATATTATAAATAAATGGTATTTTCAGGGCTATACAAGCTGACTTTACAGGTATTAATGTTACAATGGAGTACGCCGCCAGTTTAGCTGTGCTAGCTGGATTCGATTTCGTTGCAATTCGCGGATCCTTTTTGGATTTATATGTGAGACAGCAGGCTGGAATCCGAGCAAGTATAACGCCCTTTCCTCTTGTGAATCTGATTGATGTAAACCCCCCTACAAACAGGGAAGAGGAATATGCTCTGATTGACGAAGACCTACCGCTGTATGACGGACAAAACCCCGAACAGAATCTATCAAACTGTTATAAAATAGCGGACATCAACCATCAAAGACAACCAAGGCGGTATTTTAGGTTTGATCCTTTGCTGCTGGAGTGTCTTGAGGCGGCCAGTTATGAATACGGTTCGTGTGTCCCTGTAGTGAAGGGATCTGGGTACAGGACAAAGTCCATTAACGATATAAACATTGAGGAGAGACACGCTGAGGAAAACAGAAATTTATACGGGGGAAAGCCGTAGAAATCATGCCTTCCAATACTGGTACAGACTCATTATATGAACTAGGACTTACAATTATAAGGACATGTACTGCCTCCTGCGATTTAACCTGATGAAGGTTGGTGTAGGAAGTCATTCTGACGCCTGTATTTGGACATCGGGAAAGTAGCGGGCCTCGGGATCTATGTCTGTGTGGGATGTCGCATAATCTCAGTTGTACAGCAAGTTAAAGTAGTGCAAGACACTTGCTTGCTGGTAGGTTAAGATTGACTATTTTCTTGAAACAATTGTATGAACTATTTCCAGATAACTGTACATGATTTTTTTATGTTGTAAATTAATGTACTTAAGTATGTTCGTATTATTTCACTTCAAAACCATTGTTAAATCTGCTTGTTATTTGATTGGTCCAAAATATTTAATTTTGACCTGAACTACTTTTTTGATTTCCTAGAGATGTTACTATTTGTAAAAAATCCTTTAATTTTCCTATACTTCCTTTTAATGCAGAAATAGGCACGGGAGCCATTGTCACTATTGGTTTTATATGCATAAGCTTATATTTTTAAGATACTTACACTAACAAAACTCGTGTCTAGTTTTGTGAAAACAACTCGTGTTAAGTAAATTTGATTATCCATATCCACTCGCTATGGTATTCTATTTTACAATGTGTTTTGTTACGTCAGGTGGTCCCTTAATCAGGCCGACGGATGCTGAGCGGCTTGTTAGGAGGCCACCACTAGGTCATTCCGTGTACATATATAAGACAACCAGCGAGGTAGGTAGCATCGTTACTTACAACATTGATTGATATAACATGTTGTATGCATTGTAATACCATTATACATGCAAATTAATAAATATCAAAGAATGTATTTTTAGTAACAATTAAATTTGACCATGTTGTTTGTAGTATATTATATATATGCATATTAACAATGAGGACTTCTGTCTCACACCCGGACAGGAAGGAAAAGCTGTACAAACATTACTGAACAATCTTGCCAGGCTGGCCGGATCCGGAGATATTCTCAGTATCCGTGTCAGTAGGACTGGCTGACCAATGCCTTCGTTACTCATTGTGGTGGATTGTCTTGGACGAGGTTAGCAATTTTTAAATTTTGGCTTTTTCGCAAGGGAAATTCTAACTGGGGATTAATTCTAAATGTTATTATTTGTATAATTAATTCAGATACATTTAGCTATGTCACGAATATTTAAAGTATTTTCTTAATAAATTTGAAACCACAGTTGTTGAAAGTCTATGGTTGTAAACACATGCTTTTATTTTCAACCACTCGCCATCAAAGTTATAATCGTTGCTGAAGGGAGTAAGAAAGTTATTACACATTCTCGGGAGAGTTCGAAAAGGTACAGTAAGTCACATGATGTTCACAATAACTTCGGCTTGCTTGCAAAGATTCGAATCCTTAACGCCCATCTTGACTTCGATTTAGTTCATTTTCTGCATGTTTTACAACAGGATATTTAAAGGTGGAGGTGAGGTTATATCTGTGATATATTTCATCAATTTCATTCGTACAGGTGATATATGGACGGAGAAAACAAGAAGTTGTTTGTTTTTATTAAGACATTCCTGTCTGGTCTTTCCCTTCCTTTTGGCGGGAGTCTCCACGATAAAGCTGCATTCTATAACATGGATCACGTGATTCTAACATGAGAACTTTACGTGTGGACGATGGGAACAATTGTCTCAGGACAACGCAAGTTCTACTCCATTCTAAGTAGCGAAATCGACTGCTTGATATTGATATTTTTGCCGATTGTACCATCCGCAATTTTATTTGATTATCTAAATACGTTGTTGTGGTACATTCAGATTAGTCGAATATACATACAGTTATCTAATGAGTGATCTTCTGAGAAATTGTCTAACAAATGAAAAAAAAAAAATTCTCAAATATTGTGCGCTGGTTGAAAAATGTTGTAGCGATATGTATGAAGTATGAAACATAATGGAATTCACTTTTAGAAGATACTTTTTTGTGGAAGTTTCTAGGCTATCAAATACGGTTACAGTATCCATAATATTGCAACCTTTTCACAAGTTTATTGTCGATATCTAGGGCAAGACATTTATAAAAAACAATTCTCTTTCTTTCAAATTCTCATAGTTCTTATTAACTATTATTGTATATTCTTAGTGACTACTTTAGAGGAAACCTACCAGCTGAAAAAGATATTGACGTAGAAGAGCACTGTACGGACTGCAGACAATCCACTTCCGGTTCTCGATCTCTTAGAACAGGAAATGGCATGGCAAGCAAGTGGCATCGTCAAGATTTACTTGGTACCAAGGACGACATCAGCGCCCTCTACCCTATCATCAAGGGTGAGGTGTTTTATTATATCCTTTCGACGGCCGCAGGATTTGAACTTGCTCAATTTTTGATAGTAGGTTATACAAATGCCATCTATGAAAGCAGTTTGCATCTAGATTACGGTTTGATGCATTTTCACGATGATAACAAACAGCACACACTACAAACAAGTAAAAACAGTCACCGGAAGTCCCCTAAAGGTCACCACGCACGGGTCATGGAAGGCAGAAACCTGCGCGTGGGACTTGTTTTTTTTTTTTTTTTTTTTTTGAAATCGGTGCTATTTTCCCCTTCCTTTCCCCTTCTCTCTATTTTCTCTTACTTTGATATCTCTTCTATCGTTTAAGACCATCTGCATGTCTGTATCTTGATAATTAAGCTCACAACGACAGGTTTCCGGGCACACACTAAAATCCGGGTTTCAGACCTCAATTTTTGACTTATTTGGGCATGTTCAAAGGTGATTTGTGACGTCACTAATGCAATGACCGATCGATATTGACATGCTATATAGGGATGAACTCTTCTTTTCAAAAAACTAGTATTTAGTTTTCAAGGTCTCAGTGGGGCTCCAGAAGGGTGCATGAAATGGGGCAAATGCATAATTACGCATAAATACGTTACGGCGTCCAAGGATATAGTGATGTCCGGATAATGGAAAATCTCCGGTTTTCGAGTCGAAATCATAATACACATTGTGTAGACACATTTTATGAAATAAAAATAAGTTTCTAGCCGATTTTGAGTTTTTCTGTATATCCTTTCGACGGCCGGCAGGATTCGAACTTGACTCAATTTTGATAGTAGGTTAATTACAAATGCCATCTATGAAAGCGTTTGCATCTAGATTAGGTTTGATGCCATTTTCACGATGATAACAAACAGCACACACTACAAACAAGTAAACAGTCACCGGAAGCCCCTAAAGGTCCACGCACGGGTCATGGAAGGCAGAAACCTGCGCGTGGGACTGTTTTTTTTTTTTTTTTTTTTTTTTTTTTTGAAATCGGTGGCTATTTTCCCTTCTTTCCCCTTTCTCTCTATTTTCTCTTACTTTGATATCTCTTCTATCGTTTAAGACCATCTGCATGTCTGTATCTTGATAATTAAGCTCACAACGACAGGTTTCCGGGCACACACTAAAATCCGGGTTTCAGACCTCAATTTTTGACTTATTTGGGCATGTTCAAAGGTGATTTGTGACGTCACTAATGCAATGACCGAATCGATATTGACATGCTATATAGGGATGAACATCTTTTCAAAAAACTAGTATTTAGTTTTCAACGGTCTCAGTGGGGCTCCAGAAGGGTGCATGAAATGGGGCAAATGCATAATTACGCATAAATACGTTACGGCCGTCCAAAGGATATAGTGTAGGATTCTTGATATCATTATTTGCTTGCATAACAATACATTTTAAGTCAAATGATTAGATATTTATAAGGTTAAAAACAATTAGTACTTAACGGCCTGTTTTCATATGAGTATGGCGATTTATCAACTCGAGGCAATGAGGAATTGAAAAACAATGCAATATTCACACGAAAACATGGTGATAACTATTTCATTATGTGACATTTTGCTAGAGTTAAATGCTTTTAGGAATGAACTTAAATGGACAGTTAGTTTAGGAATGCATTAATCTTTTAATCAAAATTAAAATTTGCTCCATTTCTTCTGTATACATACAGTGGTATAGAGAGCAACCAACTAAATGATTTAACATAGACCACAGTGTTAAACTTTGTAAAAGTTTTGTACTGTATTATTAAAACAAAGAAATATTAGTTAGGTATTGTGTTCTATAATTAAAGTCTATGTTCTCATATAACACTAGATAGAAAAAAAAGTTTGGGTCCTTCTGCTCAAACTCCAACCAGGGTAGCTTTATTGAAATCAGGCGCATTTTGCACTAAAATATCCGGAAATTCTAATGTTTTTACCTATTCATTATCAAAATTGATATTTTGAACCTAAATCTCAATATGAATTTCCAAATTGATATTATGGTTATGAAGGAATAATTATCTGTCAGAAAACATTTTTACTTTTGAAATTCATAATTAGCCAGCCAATCAGCGGCCGGGTTAAAATCCTATCCTGGGCTCAATCTTGTATACACAGGGGCCATATAGATGTAGCCTGCACCCGTACCAGCACCGAAGAGTACATATGTACAACCTTAGTAGTAGAATATTCCCCGTTATAAATCCTTGATCTGGTTTGAAAACTTGAAATCTTACCTGATATCAATTAGGACTGTAAAGAACAACTTGAAAGAAAGACATATTTATGTTTTAGAGATAAAACGTGACTGTTTTCATAATTAATGACATTGGCAGTACAGAGCTTAAACTGGAAAAAACCCACATGTCATCTGGGAGGTTATGTGTAAAAAGTAAAGAGACAGTTATACTTCATAGTTAATACGCCATTTAATATGCAGACACAATGCATTATTTTATAATTTGATTAGCCCTAAAGGTTTAGACTCGCCTCATAATTTGAACTTTGAACGCTTCTTGAGGATATTATGATGAAACGAGGAAACGTAACTTTAGTTGATTCAGAATGATATAACAATTTATATACCTAAATTTCAATTTCAACAAATTTTATTTCAAATATTATTTGAAAAGTGATTGAACAACAGGCATAGCCTATATAACTTCTCTCCCTAAGTAACAACTAGTACATAGCAAGATTTATAAGATACCAGGTATATAAGTTATTCAGTGTTGTTTACAATATATAACAGTATAAACATATAAATATAATTATCAGATACAAGATTTAAATGTGGAAGGTTGTAGTTACAGATATTTTGTTTTTATTAAGTCATGATTAATTGCTAAAAACTGTATGTATATAGAAGATGATTGCCAGGTTTTAAAAGGTTATTGGTACTGAATCCAGTACCTAATGAAAGGCTTCCCTCCACCCATAGGATACAGACCAAAAAATGTCCATATCGGCTTACTAGTCATTGGTCATCACCCATGAGTTTTGGGGCCAGTCATGGATGCTGGATTCTGTATTTAAAGTAAGATTGTTAAGGGGAGTAAGTCAGTTTTACTGTATTTACGAATGCACTTTGAAAGATTTTTAAAAGTACATATAGGTTAAGCTACATTTAACTGTTATATAATTATAGTGTTTGAAAATATAGGACATAATTATGCATACAAGTATGAAATATTCAAAATATCAAACAAAATACCCATTAGATCTATATGGAGGAATGGCAACCAGTGATCAGAGGCACGGTGATATGATTATTTACTATTGTGTAGTACAGTCAATGTATAACTAAATGATGTGACATATTATCAACTCATGTGACTTGTTATCTTACAGATACTGATGACATACAATACAGACGTCACTGAAGTGGGATTCCATCTTGTTACTGGGGTATCACACACATGGGTTATCTCCTCCTTGAAGAATAAGATTCAAAGATGGTCTACGTCCGTCTGCCCTGGTCGAAGTAGGATTGCTATTGCACCTTACACACTGATTGACATTCCAGAGGAGGACCGACGTAAAAGATCCACCGCCAACAACAATACTCCCAACATCCTGCGCTCAAATCTTCGAATGACAGAACTTGCATGGTTAATGCGTAATTAAATTAACCTAACCCAAAACGAAAACTCTATAAACAGACTTAACATACAGTTTTAACTATGCAGTATGTTACATTTATGATTATCATTATTGTTGGTCGTAACGCTAACTAAATTTACTAAAATGTTTACTTCTAACGTGTCCAATGCCACTGCCTCACCTTTGGTCTCGCATTAAGTGTTTATGTCTTTAGCCATGTTTCAGAGCGATAGCACTATAAAATACCCAAGAGTTCCATTATGACAAAGACAGAAGAGCTTGCTTTAACAGACTGTAATCTTTGAAACACTCTCCTAATCACTACACATAATATATTATGAAGAAATGCGAGATTCATTAACCAATTAAATATTCTGTTACAATTCGTCATCCAAATTGGTCAACCGCTACCCTTTTAATAAATTGTCAATGGATTTTCAAAATTAAAAAAATGTGAATCCATAGAGAATCTGAACTTTGGTGTGATCATTTTTCATAATTGATAAGGTATGGTGAGGCAAATCATTTTAATTTGCACACGTACGAATCTGTATGTGCAAACAAACGATAATCCGGGATGCTAAACTTATACGCTGTGTTAAAAAGATTTATTAAGCTACGCTTTTTACATTGCATCCTATATTGTGAAATATCAAACGCTGTTCTAACGAATAATAATTATTTATTTATTACGGATATTCAGACAGTGTGTAATTATGGAGAAACATGATCAGCTCGTATTATTTCTGTCAACGTAACAAACAAGTATTAAAGACTCTCATGTTTCAACTTCATACAGCGTATTTTTATAGATTTGTATAGCGTCTGACACTTCTAGGACAAGCGTTTCTTTATGCTAGTGTGTGTTGTATCCTTGTAGTTTACTTTAATTTGTTGTACATACCACCTTTCCATTAAATGTACCTTAATGACACATAAAGTGTATCTTACAGCCTTTCTGTAGTTATTTCAAAGTGCGTTGTAGACAATAACATCGTCTGTAACTATAGTCGCTAAAACCTACCGGTACACAAAAACACGGTGAGTAGTTCTAAACAACTATAAAAAATGATGTTTATATTAAAATACCTTTGACATTCTATCAAAATTAATCTGTTTAAGGAACATATTCGTATGAAGTCGTCCATCATGACTCTGCGTTGGTCTGCCGTGTATATAAACGTTACATGAGTGTTCGGTCAAACTGTTTGTGACGGGAAATGTTGTGTGTTAAGGTTAACCCGTTTTGAGTTCGTCATTGGTATATGTAATCAACTGATCATTAGCGATCCGTGTTAGAAAATTTCGACCTCGTGTCTGCATTAAGGGACGGATTGCATTGACATTTTGACAATTGTTTTGTACATCATTTTTGTGCCATTATATAATTGTGTCATTTTAAATATTTAATTGCCATATCCATTCATATGTTTCTGTGAAATCCAATTCAACATAATGGCGCGGTTATTTAATGACAGTAAAATGTTCCGAACCTTGTGGACTGTTTTGTTCTGAAATATGATCGCATACTTTGCCAAAACAAGGTAAACAATAATTTACGAGTCATCAGTAATACCTATGTCGAAGACGAGGGACTAAACCTCGCCAGGCAACACTATAGGAGAACTGTTTCCGAGGGAAAGGGCTATAATAGATTTAGTACGTCACTTGACATTCATTATGACGTCATATATTTGGTCGCGTGCTCATTCCAGGGGGACTATACTTTGGTACAGTTCCCGTAGTCAGGTATAGGCTCCCGTAGTCAAGAAAGACAGGGAACTGTCGCAAAATAGACCATGGCTGTTATCCAATCGCATTCCTAGTAATTATCATGTGTTGTACTAAATATGTTTAGTGTAAGGTCCAATATAAAAAAAGATCACTTTGTGACGTGAATGGTTACATTTGTTTTATGGTGAAGCACTGATAATATGATCTCTAATCTTCCTAAGGCCATAGATAATAAACACATAGATATACGACACAAATATATTTTTATCAACGTAGTCTGTAAAGTCTGCAAATACTAGGAGAAGCGATGGTACCGATCCAGATATTACTTAATTATCTATTGGGGTTGTCATTTCTCACATTTCTATATCCTTTGGTAATTATTGCTATCGTTGATATTCGGGATTTGGCCTCCTCTATGTTCACTAGCAACACAAACGAGACGTACGATGCCAACACTTGGTTCCATTTTAACAAACTTTCCATATAGCACATTACATTTTCTAATGGCATTATGTATACCCAGAGTCTTCCCATTACACAAGACTGTAATAATTCCATTCATTGATATATGAGATATCAATAAAAAAGGTTTGAAGACGTTTGAGTGACATAATACATATCCTTTGAAAAAATGTGTTCTTAAAATTTTCATTTGAAGCATTTACAATCAGATAAAACTAGTGTGACATATTATTTAAAACTGAAAATAATTCGGTAAATGTATGCTAAATTATGCAAAGCCTATGTACTGGATTTAATACGTGTTATCAGTGTACATAATTAACTTTAAAAGGAAGCGATGCCTTCCTATTTTGGCAATGTTTCATTGTATTCTCAATACATTTATTTATTTGCTTTTTGTTGGTATATGTTTTGACATTTCCAAAATAATGAGTCAATGACTTTTATCATGAACCATCAAATGTTACCATCATTTTGAGAAATATGATATTTCAATGCAAAGGTTTTACTATAAATTACAAAGTTAAATGAAGGCTCAAAAAGAATTTCGGCTGTACAGTGCTGCAAAAAACATTATATTTACGTCTACAGTGCAGTGAAATGAGCACAAAATGTGGTTTAGAGTGATGCTAGTCATTATGAGTGACTTCTTTTGTTGTGTTTTCATCTAAACATACATACACGCATAAAAACAAAAACCATTGCAACGCATATATTGGCTCAGTGATAATAATGTTATTTTTTTTCCAAACATATGAACGAAAATGACCTTGTTGAATATCCATCGATTGGGAAAAAGGAAAGATATGTCACGCGGAGCGGTCAGCAAAACTACGGGAATCTGAAAATTAGTTAACTGTTAATGTTAGAATCTGACATGTATTAGCACAGGCGTCTGCTTCTGGTTTTGAAAAAAATACAATGACCTACCCCTACTATATAGTAGGGAAGGCTATATTTTTTTAAACCAGAAGCAGACGCTTATAACCCTACTAATTACATGTAAAACATTAGTTTTATTGTAATTGAAGACCTGCAGTATTTTTTTTTCAAAAATGTTATTCCCATTTGCAAATACATGTTTAATAGCCTCTAAGATTTGGTTTCATGTTATCTATATATGTCTTCTACCGACTTATAGTGAACCTTTTACTAGACTCATGATAGAATAATGCAGCTTCAATATCGTATGATGATACATGTAGGTCTACAATTGTATGTACATCTACTGATTGTGAACAGAAGCAAAATCGCTAATGTTATATGTGGATTTCGTCTTTTTAGATTTTATTTTTAACAGTTTTGAAGACTAATGCTCTGAATACATATGATCAATATCAGCTGACCAGCGCTTCATAATGTACAATGTAGTAGGTCTACAACTGTTGTTTGATCATTTTCAATACTCCAGGGGTTCCGATATCTTACGATCTGTACACGTGTAGAGATAGTAAGTGATTGGAACCCTTGGAGTATCGAGGATGCTGTATGATCTACGAGATCATGAGTATATATTCTAAAATTGTCATTATACATGTAGCTAAGCATTATACATGTAGCTACATTATGTAAAGGAAAAATGCATTTAGATGTATTTAGTTTGTAAACTAGAAAATAGATTACTGACTTTTACATCGGATCTTCATTAGAATTCTTCTTGAAATGTTCAAGTCATTTGAGGCATTTAGGGACTTGTGCAAGGCTACATGGATGACATCGCTATTACCATAGGCGTTACTCCAACAATGTTAGAGGTATAGCACGACGTGACACTTTAAATTTTTGAACATTACGTCGTGTAGCGAAATAACGTCCGATAAAAAAACACGGCTGACCAGTCGACTCTCATGTTATGGGAGTACATAGGCGTCTGCTTCTGGTTTAAAGAAAATATAGCCTTCCCTACTATATAGTAGGGGTAGGTCATTCTATTTTTTTCAAAACCAGAAGCAGACGCCTGTGCTATTACACGTCAGATTCTAAGATTGACAGTTAACTAATTTTCAGATCCCCGTGGTTTTGCTTACCGCTCCGCTTGACAGATCTTTCCTTTTTCCCAATCGATGGATATTCAACAAGGTCATTTTCGTTCATATGTTTGAAAAAATATAACATTATTATCACTGAGCCAGAATTTGAAAACAATTAAACATTGGGCACAACTTTTGTAAAGATGTTAAGCCTATATTAAAAATGTAAGTGATGAAGTGACATTAAGGACAAATCGATGTAGGAAAAATAAAATCATCATAAGAGTATGAAAGTTATCAATATGTAGTCACTCGTTTGTAAATACATCATACTATGTATGAAAAAATATCAGTCATTGGAAAGGAACCGAAAATACAAATAAAATTGAATTAAACTTTAATTTTCAAAATGACAAATATATGGTGCAACTTCAAAGACCATGTAAATGTACATAAAAAAACAAGAGGCCCAGAGGGCCTGTATCGCTCACCTGGTTTGTAATGCCAAGTAATGTTCTGAATACAGGTTCATTGTTTCTTTTCTGAAGGAATTTTAATATTAACCTCTAAATCCCCTATTGGGCCCCACCCCTCCCGCCCCCAGGGGGTCAGAGCCAAAATTTATACAAGTTCTGTTCCCCTTCTTCCAAGGATGTTTATGGCCAAATTTGGTCACAATCCAAACAAAACTCTAGGACAAGAAGTGATTTATAGGATTTACCTCTATTTCCCCTATGCGACCCCACCCGTCCGCCCTTCGGGGCCAAAAGTCAAAATTCTATACGAGTTCTAGTTCCCCTCTTCACCCAAGGGATGTTTGTGCCAATTTGGTTACAAACATGCAGAACTCATAGACTTGTAGGGATTAAAAGATTTACCGTCTTATTTTCCCCTAATTGGGTCCACCGCCCCTTTTCCTTGCGACGCGGGGCGATGCAGGAGAGCCCAAAATGTATACAAGTTCCTGTTTCCCCTTCCCTCAAGGTGTTTGTGGCAAATTTGGTTACATTCCATTGCAGAAACTCTATGACAAGTACGATTTAAAGGATATTTACCTCTATTACCCCATATTGGCCGCCCGCCCCTCCATGCCCCCGAGCGGGACCAAAGCCAAAATATTATATACAAGTTCTAGTTCCCGTGTCCCCAAAAGGATGTTATTGTTGCTCAAGATTGGTTACATTCCATCAGAACTCTATGGTACATTTAACAATAGTGATTTTAAATAGGATTAATTAATACTCTCTATTTCCCCTATGGGCCACCGCCCCTCCGACCCCAGGGGTCAGAGCCAAAATTGCTATACAACGGGTCTGTTCCCCTCTCCCTGCAAGGACTGTTCGTGGCCCAAATTTAGTTACATTTCAATTCAGGAACCTCTAGCACAAAGTAACGATTAAAGGATTGTACCCTCTTATTTCCCCTATTGGCCCCCGCCCCTCCCTCCCCCGCGGCATTCGAGAGCGCACAACTGTCGGTATACTACAAGTCTGTTCCCCCTCTCCCCAAGGATGTCTGATGCGCCAAATTTAGTTACATTCCATCAGAACTCTATGACTGCGATTTACATTAGCCACATGGATACTCATTCTCTATCTGGCCCCGGCCGCTGCTCCCGCACGGGCGACCAGAGCGCCAAAATTTATAAACAGGTTCTGTTCCCCTTCCCCCAAGTACTGTTTATGTGCCAAATTTGGTACAATCATGCAGAACTCCAAGGCCTAGTAGCGATTAAAGATTTTACCTCTATTCCACTACTTGGGCCCGCCCCTTCTGTCCCAAAGGGGAAACCAGAGTCAAAAATTTATATAAACGTTTCTGTTCCCTCCCCCCAAGGTATGTTTTGTGGCCGAATTTGGTGACAATTCATGTAAAAACTCTACGACTAGTAGAGAATTTAAAATGATTAACCTCTATTACCCCTATTGGCCCCGCCCCTCCTGCCCCACGGGGGACCAGAGCCAAAATTTTTACAAGTTCTGTCCCCTTTTCCCAAAGGATGTTTTGTGGCCAAATTTTGTTACATTCCATGTCAGCACTCCAATGACCTTAGTCAGCGATTAAAGATTTACCTCTATTTCCCTATTGGGCCCCGCCCCTCCTGCCCAAAGCGGGAACCACAGTCAAATCTTTATACAACAAAGTTCTGTCCCCTTCCCCGCGTAAGGATAGTTGTGTGGCCGAATTGGATTTACCAATTTCACGTAAAACCTCATGCATGACTAAGTAAGATTTAAGAGTTTTCGTCAGGGTCTAAACCTCTATTACCCCTATTGTGGCCCCGCCCCTCCCTGCCCCCGGCGGACAGCAAGCCAAATTTTTATACCAAGTTCGGATCCCCTCTCCCCAAAAGGATGTTGTGGGCCAAATTTGGTTAAACATCCATTCAGAGCTCCTAATGACAAGTAGCGATTTATAAGGATTTACCTTTATTACCCCGATTGGCCCCCCCCTACCTGCCCAGGGGGTCAGAGCCAAAATCTTTTATACAAGTTCATATTCCCCTTCCCCAAAGCCGATGTTGTGGCCAAATTCTTGCGATTGACATTCCATTCCAGAACCCTATGACTCTAGTAGGTGATTAAAAGGACTTTCACCTCTCATTTTCCCCTATCTGCGCTCCCCCCTCCGCCCCACGGGAATCAGAGCCAAAAAATTTAATACAAGTCTGTTCCCTTTCCCCCCACTAAGCGCATGTTCTCTCTGTGGCTAATTTCTGGTTACAATCCCATGCAGAACTCTACGACATAGTAGCGATTATAGGAACTTAACCTCTTATTACCCCTATTGGGCCCCGCCCCTCCTGCCCTCACTGACTGCCGTCTGGGACCAGAGCCAACAAATCTATACAATGCTGCTTCCCCCCTTACCGGCATGTTTTGTCGGTCACACTTGGTTACAATCCATGCTCTGAACTCTTAGGACAAGTTAGCGATCTACTAGGATTTACCCTCCCTAATTTTCCCCTATTCCCGGCGCCCCTCCTGCCCCTGGGGGACCAGAGCCAAAATTTATACAAGTTCTGTTCCCCCTCCCCCAAGGATGTTTGTGGCCAAATTTGGTTACAATCCATGCAGAACTCTATGACTAGTAGCGATTTAAAGGAAATGTTGACGGACGGACGGACGGACGACGGACGGACGGACGTACAACGGACGCCGCGCCATGACATAAGCTCACCGGCCCTTCGGGCCAGGTGAGCTAATAAAAAAGGTGGATTTTGTAATAGGGTGAAACGTATGTATAACACATGTTTTGAAACGTCCGTTTTACATACGTTTACGTTTTACGTCTGTTTACCATGCGTATTACGCATGTTTAACACACGTATTACATACGTTACGTACGTACGTTTTACATGCGTGGTCCTCAAAATGCGTTTTACATGCGTTTCATAACGTACGTAAAACGTGTATGCACTTTTTCCTGTGTAGGTATAACTCAAATTTTCATTGACATAGCAATACACATATATTTTTCGTAAAGACTTAATATTTTATTACTTTAACAGAATATCAATGACATTGGACAGATACATATGTTACGATGAATACTTGAGAAGAAATCTATGAAGACTTGTTTTTGTGGTACTGATATAAACACTATAACCAGAGTTGCTATAACAATAATGGGGACTGATCTAATGGGGTAGACGATTACTCAACAACCCAGAACTATTCAGAAAAAAGCATACATCACCCCACCTTAATATCAAAGAAAATTACTGCAGCAGAAGTAATCCATCGATCAAAACTATTGGCCAAACACAAGGCCGATAAAACAATAGTAAATATAAATCGTTTGATATGAATTGTCCTTATACAAGGATAGTCGATCAAGGTACTTTAGAGGTGTAAAAAGTTACGTCATCATGCAATTCTAGGTCTATCCGAAATTAGGCCGCGGCAGACATGTATTCAAAACAACTAGTACTTTTCCGAATTTCAAAATAATGTGTAAGTTAATCTTTCAGAGATATCTAAATTTACCTTAAAAATGCATTCATATTAAATTCATTGCTTCACTACTATGACAAATATTCCGTCGATTGCATTGTAATTTCGTCTAAATTATGGTTATGTTACATGCAAAACAGAATGATGTTTGACATTCCGTAGATAATTTCAGGTCGTATGTCATTCATTCATGGACCTTACATTCCAATAGATAGATCATGTACCCCGGGTCTATATACTCACCTCAATTATAACCCATTCAAGGTGGCATTGGTGTTCTGCCTTTGTTGTGAGTAATCTACCGTACTTAGGTCTCTAATCATCCAATTGACTGGCCTTAACTGAATGGCTTAATGATCCCTAATATTTACATCAATCATTGGAGAACGGACACCTATTAGACACGGTACATTTTAGATGTTAAATACTTATGTTGTTGATTGTACATAATAACACATTGGCCTAGAACAAGATGATATTTACTTGGTCTGTACCTTTACATACATAATTCTGTCTTTCACATCATTTATTTATCAAATAAAAAGCGTCATTTTATGGTTAGTAT
This sequence comes from Argopecten irradians irradians, assembly GCA_004382745.1. NCBI lineage: Eukaryota > Metazoa > Mollusca > Bivalvia > Pectinida > Pectinidae > Argopecten > Argopecten irradians. The sequence goes on along the minus strand of SAYR01046722.1, from coordinate 102,399 downwards.
CAAAAGTTGAGTCGAATCGGACATTCATAGCCAGAATCGTAAAATACCAGCGCAAACTAATAACTACATCGTAAGCCGTTCCCTCCCCCATTGAAACGTAGAAGTTGGACAAAATCAAAGCCTAAAAACGTTATAATATGCCAAAATGTGGTAAATGGAATGTTACAAAGCACCAGGAATATTTGAATGTCATATTAAACGAACAAGGTTAGATATCTAAGCGTTTGATCGCACAAAAGACTGTCATGACCCCCCCCCCCCAATTATAATATACGTAAAGTGCAAATGATTTCATGCTTCCCCTATTGATGTTATATGTCTAATAACAGTATTACAAAAACGACATTTAGATTGAAATATATAATCCGCTTATTGTGGCGCATTTAGTACTTGGGCGCTTTTATTCTGTGTGTAAGGTCGATAAAAGTATTTCATATTTTGTTTTTGGTTCCCTTGCTGTGTTTTAAATGTGAAAAATTCTACTTAGCTGAATAAGTTTTTCTCTGTAATTATGTGTTGAATGATACTTTTTTAATCCCTGACGGGTTGTACTTTTAAAGAGGAATTTACCGATAATTGCTATCCTGCTCAATATATTTTTGCTAGAAATGTAAATTAATCACTACAGCATAGTACCATTAATCTCAACATAACTCAAAGTACAAATAAACACGATTAACGGACATACGACTTCCCATATTTAAGCACATGTTTTCATTTCGTTTTAATATATGTGGCTTATGATTCAGGTGATATTAGGTAAGAAATTTACACAATGATGTAGCAGTGTCTAAATGCAAGGTAAATTGTGACAGTTATTCGCTATTCCGAATGAAGAGAATAACTGTACGTATAACTCAACCTTTATAGGCCATGGGCTAGGAGGGTCCCACATGCACCCCCCCCCCCCCCAAACCTCCGAACCAATATTTTTCTGAACCCTTATGACCCACTGATCACAAATCCAAATGTTAACATTGCACAAGTTGGGATGAACTTCCGGTTATGACGTCATCAAGATGGCCGCCATCTCGAATTTAGCTAAAAATTGAAAAATAGTCATAACATTAACATTTTTCAACCGAAGTAGACAAATGAGGTATCAAAATGACCACAATAGAACAAAAAATACATATCAGGACCAAAAAATCCAATATATGTAGTGATTTCTTCGCAGGAAATGAAAATATCGGATTTAAAGCTCAAAAATGGTGATTTTTCAGCAAATTTTCATATTTTGTTGACGCAGCAAAAATGTTTCCCAACAACAATCTATTATTCTAATAAGTTTTTTGACTACTTATCAATCAGTTTAAACAACAACAACAAAAAACCAATGTTAACATTATATAGGTTCCGGATATGACGTCATCAAGATGGCCACCTTCTCGAATTTCATTAAAAAAATGAAGAATAGTCATAACACTGATATTTTTTCAACTAAAGTAGACAATGTGGTAACACAATGACCACAATAGAACAACAAATACATATCAGGACCAAATAATCCAATATGTGTAGTGATTTGTACGGAAAAAAATAAAAAATAAGCTTTTAAGCTCAAAAATGGTGATTTTTCAGCAAATTTTTCATACTTGGCTTGACGCAGCAGAAATGTTTCCCAACAACAAATTATTACTCGTATTCAGTTATTTAAACTCCTATCAATCAGTAAAAACAAAAACAACAACAAAAATATATAGAAATGCAAAAAAAAAAAGAATTATTGTTATACCCTCAATTTTGTAGATTAGCAGCGTCTCAAAAATAACACAACACCTACTGATAGCGTAACAAATGTAACCTAAGCTAAGCCTGTGTTTCCGTTAATATCATTAACAGTTCCCAAAGCGTTTGTGTCTTCGAAAATGAGCACATTCATTGTTTATTTCCTATGCATAGCATAAGCAAAATGTCAGATGCGTTACTACAATGTCACTAATATGTCTTTCACTGTGTTTCAATGATAACCATTATATTTGTGCGTGCTTTCTCGCCTCACTGACCTATCCACTGAAGAGACACGGCATATCTGGTAGCTGGTACATGCATCCGAATCAGAGTACTCGAGATATCAGTATTCCAATTCGTCGAAAGCCAGATCGAGCTTCGATGTTCGATGAACTCATGTGACACTGCATTACAAGTGTTTTTCTAGCCTTTTATGACCCATCCATGGCCAGAGTTCATATCAGGAACAACAGTTTCAAGGATTGGGATCTCTTTCAGATTCTAACATATCGTACGTATATGCTGTTTCAGACTTCTCCGACATAATGCAAATTTACACCAGATGCACATTCTTCCAATGGAATTGGTTCTCCTTAGCACATAACTCCATAATCGTATGAAGAACTATTCATCAATCTTTTGGACCCTCGTGCAACCATAAATGGCACAGGTGATATCATCGAGGTCATTAATGAGGGCATAAATGTTCAATGTTTTTCATTGTCTGACTTTTCCCACTCCCTTGAAGTGCTGGTTGTGTCACATCTGGTGTATGCGCAAAGAGACCATTGAAGACTCTCCAGTAGAAAGTTCTCTAAAGTGCTTTCCAGACTTGGCAAAGAGTGAAACTTCACGCAGACCTCATTTATGACCTCAAAGAATCCGCCTGTGCCACCTATGTCACTGAGGTTCACAAGAATGAGGAATTGTGCTTCATACGAATTAAGGAGAACCAACTCAAACCCTCCGCAGAATGTTGATCTGGTGTCTTTTCCATCATGCCGGGAAAGTCTGGAACATCATATACGATATGTGAATTCTAGGTGAAACTAGGTTGGAAACAGGAAGAGCTCCCACATCCCTGAAGCCGATGTTTCTGATCTTAACTCTGACCATGGATAGTTGACAAGTTAGAACCACGATGGTAACCCGGTAATGTAATGTCACCATCAGGTCACCGAGTCGAAGACGACACTCTGGCGAGAAAGCATGCACAACGAAAATGATTACCATTAAGAACTAATGAAAGAAATATGTGACACTGTAGTAACCATCTTATATTTCCTTGCGTTATACACAGGAAATAAACAATGGATGTGCTCATTCTAAAAGACACAATATGTTTCGAAAAGTGTCATGGTATTTACGGAACTTTAATTTGATACCCTATAGCTATTAGTTAGCGTTTTGCTGTAATAATTCAGTTTGAGAGGCTATTAGTCTACAAAATTTCGAACATGAAAATGGATTATTTTGAAGTCCCACTTAGATATTCAGCCAACTTTAAATTCAAATTTGTTTTAGATATAAATCGTCAATAGCCAATGTTATATTCAGGAAATTCCAAGACACCAGGAAAATGTTAGTGTTAGCGGTTTGGAAAAAATAACAATACTATTGCCGCATCCGGTGATGTTTTCTAAACCAAATGATGGTATAACAAAGCTCTTTTGCATTTCTGTATATTTTTGTTGTTGTTGTTTTAACCGATTGATAAGAGGTCAAATAATTGATTGTGAATAATAATTTGTTGTTGGGAAACAATTTTGCTGCGTCAAGCCAAATATGAACAAATGCTGAAAAAATACCATTTTTGAGCTTAAAATATTTTTTTTTTCATTTCCTGCGTTCAAATCACTACATATATTGGATTATTTGGTCCTGACATGTATTTGTTGTTCTATTGTGGTCATTTTGATGCCTCATTGTCTACTTCAGTTGAAAAAATGTCAATGTTATGACTTATTTTTCATTTTTCAGTGAAATTCGAGATGGTTGCCATCTTGATGACGTCATAACCGGAACTTATACGCTGTTAACATTGGTTTTGGTTGTTTTTGTTGCTTACACTGATTGACAAAGTGTCAAAAAACTTATTAGAAATAATAGATTGTTGTTGGGAAACATTTTCCTGCGTCAAACAAAACATGAAAAATTTGCTGAAAAATCACCATTTATGAGCTTTAAATCCGATTTTTTCATTTCCTGCGTAGAAATCACTACCATATATTGGATTTTTTGTCCTGATATGTATTTGTTGTTCTATTGTGGTCATTTTGATACCTCATTTGTCTACTTCCGGTTGAAAAATGTTAATTGTATGACTATTTTTCATAATTTTTAGTGAAATTCGAGATGGCGGCCATCTTGATGACGTCATAACCGGAAGTTCATCCCAACTTATGCAATGTTAACATTTGGATTTGTGATCAGTGGTGGTCATAAGGGTTCAGAAAAATATTGGTTCGGAGGTTTGGGGGGGGGGTGCATGTGGGACCCTCCTAGCCCATGGCCTATTATCTCCTTTAATTTCCGTTTAACTGTTGGCCGCAGACAAACCTTCAGGCAAATAAGAAGAGAGAGAGAAGGGTTAAACTTCCTCACCAAAGCTCACTATTTACATGTACGCTAAATGTGTGCCAATAAATAAATCAAATGCTGGTGTTCCGATCGCAGTATGTTATCGTATCAATCTTATATATAATAATAAATATTTGGACTAAGAAATTTTCATGCTACAACATGCACGCTGGTTGTTTTAATAGTTTTCGGTTTTGTACAATTAATTAACCTAAAGGGTTTGTGATAAAGACAATGATTTAAACATTTGAGTATGTTAAAATACATAGATTAAACAAGACAAATTATTTCTATCAATTACGCATGAAATATATGCAAATAAACATCGAGGAGGTAATATAAGGTTAATATAATACCATGTTTATAACATAAATTCTTGACAGACGGAAACATATTGATGTTTTTATCAATAAGATCCAATTTCATGACTAAACATAAAGATATCACGTCACTGGCCATGCATGTTTATTAGTTATTTTACACCACACTGACTTGTTTTGGGTACATTAAAAATACTGAATACATCAAGACATGTATTGTGGACTCGTGTGACTTGTTTGAGTGGCAAGTCATCATGGCCCTCTTAAAAAAAAAAAAAGTCGAAGATTAGTTCGCCATATTGTTGCGATTTGAGACTGAAGCTATTAGTCGTGTGTCGGCAAAAGAGGATAGAACAATATTGTTGCTCTCCTTATCGCCTGTCTATCAGGAGGCATGTTACACGTGTATATACCATAGAGTGTTGGTCTTATGGAAAAAATGTTATAGACTCACAAACTATATCATAGAATCGCAACTTGAAACATGCTGCATGATTGCAGAAGACGATACATGACAGAAAAAGAAATGCGTATGAACTTTTTATTCTGTATGTCCATCTCATTCATATTTCATAAAAAATAACGAACAATTTCATTATATTTTTTTTTTAATTTCTTTTTAATGTTTTAATATGATATCAAAAGTTGTAGAAATTTAAATTAGAAAGAAGAAAGTAACAATATAGTAAAAATGAAAAATAAATAAATGCATTTCGATCGTCTATATAATTTTATAATCGATTCCAATTCGTTTCATACGAATTAATGACATCATCCCGTGGTGGAAATTAATAGCCAGGTTTATTTAGCAGAAATGTTTAACTCTACACCCAGTCAAACGACATAAGGAACCTTTATGACCAGGTCAGTAATGATTCTTTAGCTGCCTTGTCGGTACTTGTTAGCGGCGTGTCATATCTTCAGGTATTACATGCATGTAAAAAGAAAAATGTTTCTATTGTAGACCTTAGTTTGTTACCTGTATTTTTTCATTATAAAGTACTCGAAGGTAATTGCAATCGGTCATGTCAGACAATAAGGCAGATAGAATTGTATACGGGAGGTACGTACTAATATGAACCTTATAATGACTATTGAAGTGTAATTTACATATGGTAATGACGCAATCATGATCTGACCGAAATATGTTTTCGAATTTTTTTTTTTTTTTTTTTGCTTTTTTCGGGGTTGGGCGTTATTTTAATCCATTATGTTATTCAAGACAAACATGGCGATTCAATAGCCGATTTCGTAATAACATTCCATACAGACGTAAAAAAGACATTTGCATTTATTATTGCTATTACCATAACCCGTTCCTAACACAATTCCGGATGTACTACATAGAGGTTACACAATGAGTGGTTGTTGAATATTGAATTTATTCCACACGAGTGAGTTAATTTTTAAAAGTTACAAAAGACACGAGCTTTAGCGAGTGTCTTTGTAACTTATAAAAAATTACTTACGAGTGTGGAATAAATTCAATATTCAACAACCACGAGTAGTGTGACCTGTTTCTACCACAAACATATGCGTTTTTAGTCGATAGAAATACGGCGGGGATAGTGTAATGTGTATTTATCGAAATATGCAAATAAGATGTAGTAATATTTTCATCAGCAAAAAGACACTAATTAGTGTTCAAAAGTCATCGTTTGATAAAGAGTCCATCGATATCAAATTCTTCTAATTGGGAACATTTTTAGGGTTAAATAATATTCATTTAACGTCAAATTGAGTTCAAATCTTCACAGTTGCTTCCAGAAAATAAAACTCAATGTCGGACTATATGTATACATGTAAAAGCATTCGCACGACACGGCATCGTCCATTTCCCGCCAGATAATCATCTAGCCATTACCATCAAGATCAAGTTCGATTCATTCACGTTAAATCTACGAAGCTCATTAGTGAAATTCTTGTCCGTCAAGATGTATTATTAGTACTTATAAGGTCAATTTAACATGTATGAAAACGTGACGTATTTTGTTAGCAACGACCACGACGCATACGCTTTCCAACAACAGTTTTGGACGTCAAGCGGCGAACAGAACATAGCATGACGTCATGTGATTATTGATGACGTTGGCAATAATGACGTGACACTGAAAAATAAGTAGTTCGGTCAAAGTTCACCGTGTCAGCCAATCAGAATGCGTGTGGTATAAACAAATAGTTTATCAACAGCTGCAGTGTTTATTTAATGTCCTGGAGTTGAATAACACCGCCTATTGTAGTAGAAAGTGCATTTATACAACATCAATAGAAATTATCCACAGCTTGAGTCTGTTTACACTGAAACTACTAGTAGTAACCCTGCCAAGTATAAACATTATTTTATTCCTTATTGTAATTTCAAAAAAGGCAAGAGGAGAGTGAAGTCTGCTTCGTTATTGTCAATAAAACTACCTGTATAAACGTGCCAAAATTGGACTTTTTTTATTAATAATTTTATATTTTTATGCATATTTCATTTGAATAGATCTTATATTTCATATTAATGATTTTAAACTAAACCTTTTATTCTTGAAAAAAGCGCGAAAAGGAAACATAACTCCGTGTTATCTCGGCTCACTCTGTTAGCTCTTTTAATCCCGGAAAACTGGTTTTGGTTTACTTGAACATGTACGAGTAGCGACAGAGCACTTCTTTGTTAAAAAACCCAACTTAAGATTTCAACGTTAGTTTTGAATAAAAATCAGTATAGTAATGGTGCTAATACTGAATATAAAGGCAACGATTTCCAAGAGCTGGGCAAAGACAACAATACAGAAGTCTGTGATCAGTCAAGACGTTTTATATATTAGATATTTTGGACTTCAAGTGATTCTTGGTATATTCGATTATGAAGTATAACTAAGATGAATGACTGCCTGTTGCACTTATGTGCTTGTACAATGTAGTATCATATTATATATTTTTGTGTAATAGTAATGCTTTCTTTTATAACGCTAATATATGTCATAGAATGTATTTTAAGTAACAATTAAAATTTACGCATTTGTTTGTAGTATATTAAATATATGCATATTCAACGATGAGGACTTCTGTCATCACACCCAGACAGGAAGGGAACAAGCTGTACAAACATTACTGAACAATCTGGACAGCGTGGCCGGATCCGGAGAATTCTCAGTATCCAGCGTCAGAGGACTGGCTGACCAATGCTAGTGTCCTCTGGCTGACCAATGCTTCGTTACTCACTGTGATTGATGCCTTGGACGAGGTTAGCAATTTTCTGTTCCGTCTATTTTATAGTAAAATTATGATTCATCACTCATTATAATTTGTCGCTTAAAAAGTTGATCATCTTAATGTGAAAGTTGAACCATTTACGTAAATAATAGATCGGGAAGCAATATTTCATAAAGTTTTGTCCATTTTCTTTGTAAAAGATTTTGTTGGTTATTCATTAAGAGATTCCTGACTGGTCTTTCCTTTCCATTTGGCGGGAGTCTCTATGATAAAGCTGCATTCTATAACATAGATACGGGTGATTCTGACATGTGAACTATTACATGTCTGCGGCGGGAACATCTGCCTCCAGGACACGCAGTTCTACTCCATTGAAAGTAAGCTATCATAATTCCATGTCGTTAGTTAACACCCCTACAAACGTCGGCAACTACTCAAGGGCAATGATTATGCGTTGAGACTCGATGTAATCATGAATACACGTAGCTGTATGAAAGCGGAACTGGAAAGAACTGGAATTCAAAATGTACCAAATCAAATTCCTTCTCTCAGATTATGCTTGGCATTTACAGTGATGACCCTAGAGGAAACCTACCAGTTAAATAAAGATATTGACGTAGACGAGCCACTGTACGGACCTTCAGACAATCCACTTCCGTTTCTTGATCTTTTAGAGCAGGGAATGGTTATGACAGCAAGTGGCATCGTGAGGATTTACCTTGGTACTAAGGACGACCTCAGCGCCCTCTACCCTATAATCAAGTTGACTTTAAAACCAATAAAAAGTGCTTTTATTTTTAAGTATTTTTGATTTTTGTGAAACGCTGAATATTAGCATAATCAAAAACCAGTGTACTTGTAAATATTTCAGTAAGATAAATCGTTATGTTTATATGAATAGGAAACAATTTATATTACTAAATCATAGGACATGTTATCAACAAATGTGAGTTGTTATCTTACTGATACTGATGACATACAATACAGACGTCACTGAAGTGGAATTCCATCTTGTTACCGGGGTATCACACACATGGGTTATCTCCTCCTTAAAGAATAAGACACAAAGATGGTCTACGTTGGTCTGCCCTGGTCGAAGTAGGATTGCTATTGCACCTTACACACTGATTGACATTCCAGAGGAGGACCGACGTAAAAGATCCACCACCAACAACAATACTCCCAACATCCTGCGCTCAGATCTTCAAATGACAGAACTTGCATGGTTAATGCGAAATTAATCGGAGAAAACATTGCTTATAATTAAGTTTTAAGACTATTTACGATTCCATTGATATATCAAGATATTATTTTTTCATATCAATACCCAACGTCCATGTCTCTATTATGACGTCACGATAACGTCATTTTCTTCGGTTATCTTCCATAACGGTAATGAAAGAAAGCAATCATCGGCCAATCAGAAAATTAAATAAAACAAAGAATAAATAATAATAACAAGTACTGATCAAGGAATCCCATATATAGAAGTCCCCAAAGACCCTCTCAATCATCATTATCAAAGATGATCTAAATTGCAACAAATCAGAAGCCTCTGGTTTGTTACCATACCAGCAGACGTTGTCGTAAGCGTCTCATTTGTGGTTATAATATCTCAAAATCTCTACATTTATTATGCCAAATATTTTATTGAAATCAGGCGAAGATAAAATTTAACCAATTTGAGGACAGGGAATGTCGGACATGTTTTTTAATTCGGTTACGAAAATGAAATGCCCTTTCACATCTTGGCACCAACAACGATACTAATGTACCAAAGTATCACTGGAATCCTACGAATGTTTGTCGTAATCAGAGCAACACAATGAAGTCCGCCACTTTGTTTGGGGACTAAATAATACATGTTATTTTCCATCAATATCTATAAACCGACCTAGTACTTTCTTTTCAATATACTTCAATATGACGTTATTCCTTCTCCACTTTTAATTTACGTTGAGTTCAACATGTTATATATTGGCTCATTTAACTTGTTGAAAAGAACAGTAAATATTTTGTGATAAAAACTTGAAAATATCAATAAAGGTTCGTAGTGACATCTGGCTCGCTTTGTATACGTATATATATTTGATATATCTGATTTAATAATATTACTTTCTTAAAATTACTGAAACATGTTTTATAAACTTCTACAATTTACTCAGATAAATAGTATATATACTATGCATATCGCTGTGTTAATCAACGTGCCTGTTCCACCAATTATAGTCACTAGTTACTAGAAATGACGTAGTGTGGTGTGTACACTGTATTATAAGTCACACTTAAGGTAACTCATAGAAACGCCCTATGTAATAATGTTTGTTAATAAACAATACGTATGGCTTACCTGTCAACGCGTCAACTTAACAATAAAACTAATATATCTTCTTACAATAAATATGAAAGGTAATTAACACAATGTCTATTGCGTTGGTCTACATTTAATGAGTAAGAAACTAACTACCTTATAATTGTTCTGGAACGTTTTTATTAAAAACCTTTGAAGTATGCCGGTTTTTGTTTATCTTCCAGACCAATTTATTACTTGAAGACCCCTCCGCTACCAGACAATGATGTAGAAGTATCGCTCTGTAGAGTAGATACAATGCTGTTCTTTCTTCATTAACACGCAGTAATTTATGTTATTGTAAATATGAATAAATGTTTCTGAGAATTCGTAGACAACATAATTATTTCGTTCATGGAATCATTTATGTTCCTAATAATGTCATAATGAGGCTTCATGTGGGTATATATTTGTATTTTTCTTTTGTTGATATTTGTTTCCTTCAATAGTAATTAACATCAAACCAATACTTTTGACATCGATTCTTTTTTTGTAATTGTAATCAACTAACTTAAGATATGAGAATAATGATTTGGCAATAATTTGATTTCACTGTAAACACTTTTCAACTTCGATTTGTTTATGGCTGATTTGTTTCAGCGATCTTTTAATATTCTACGAGGAACCAAATTTATGTTTTGTCTATGGTTAACGACATACTACGAATTAGCATTTTACTTTCTTTTTCAACTCTTTGAAATTCATTGAATATGACACAAGTTCTTATTTACGCAGCATGATGCCAATACCATAGTATGCAGGAGTGAAATTAACCAACATACATTTGTACAACTTTCTAGTTAAAAGAAAATGGTTAAAATTACATTCAATATCAGTTAACTAAAAATTGAAAAGAAACAATTTTTGAGTTGGATCCCTTTAGGAACTCTTTATAAGTGGAGATAAAAATGCGTTGCTCGACGTTTGATAATGTCGGAGTAACTAAACTGTGAATAAATGTTATTGGGACTATGTTGAAGTACAAAATTCAAATATTGGGAAATAGTTAGATTCTCATTAAACCGATAACTCCAAGTTGATTGTTTCTGTTATGCATATAGAAATATTAAGTGTAATAGCTTATCAGAATAGGTAATAGCATAACCATTCATTTGGACCTAGTCATTTGTTGACTATGTTTTATCGCAAGAGAACAAGAGGTTTGTTTGGCACTGATAATCGGGCTAAACGTCGTTTAAGCAGTAGTCGCCCATGCATGCTAATGCATTAGTGTTCAGCTTCTTAGCCAGACTATCTATAACAGTGTACTACAGACATCGGTTAGATGTGTGGTGACGTTATTACGTCGCCCATGTATGCTAATGCATTAGTGTTCAGCTTCCTAGCCAGACTATCTACAACAGTGTACTACAGACATCGGTTAGATGTGTGGTGGCGTTATTACGTCGCACAGGTATGCTAATGCGGTAGTCTTCAGCTTCCTAGCCAGACTATCTACAACAGTGTACTACAGACATCGGTTAGATGTGTGGTGGCGTTATTACGTCGCCCATGTATGCTAATGTGTTAGTGTTCAGCTTCCTAGCCAGGCTATCTACAACAGTATACTACAGACATCGGTTAGATGTGTGGTGACGTTAGTACGTCGCCCATGTATGCTAATGTGTTAGTGTTCAGCTTCCTAGCCAGACTATCTACAACAGTATACTACAGCCATTGGTTAGATGTGTGGTGGCGTTATTACGTCGCCCATGTATGCTAATGCGTTAGTGTTCAGCTTCCTAGCCAGACTATCTATAACAGTGTACTACAGACATCGGTTAGATGTGTGGTGGCGTTATTACGTCGCCCATGTATGCTAATGCGTTGGTGTTCAGCTTCCTAGCCAGGCTATCTACAACAGTGTACTACAGCCATTGGTTAGATGTGTGGTGGCGTTATTACGTCGCCCATGTATGCTAATGCGTTAGTGTTCAGCTCCCTAGCCAGACTATCTCATCTACAACAGTGTACTACAGACATCGGTTAGATGTGTGGTGACGTTATTACGTCGACCATGTATGCTAATGTGTTAGTGTTCAGCTTCCTAGTCAGACTATCTACAACAGTATAATACAGACATCGGTTAGATGTGTGGTGGCGTTATTACGTCGCCCATGTATGCTAATGTGTTAGTGTTCAGCTTCTTAGCCAAACTATCTATAACAGTGTACTACAGACATCGGTTAGATGTGTGGTGGCGTTATTACGTCGCCCATGTATGCTAATGCGGTAGTGTTCAGCTTCCTAGTCAGACTATCTACAACAGTGTACTACAGACATCGGTTAGATGTGTGGTGGCGTTATTACGTCGCCCATGTATGCTAATGCGGTAGTGTTCAGCTTCCTAGCCAGACTATCTACAACAGTATACTACAGACATCGGTTAGATGTGTGGTGGCGTTATTACGTTGCCCATGTATGCTAATGCGGTAGTGTTCAGCTTCCTAGCCAGGCTATCTACAACAGTGTACTACAGACATCGGTTAGATATGTGGTGGCGTTATTACGTCGCACAGGTATGCTAATGTGTTAGTGTTCAGCTTCCTAGCCAGACTATCTACAACAGTGTACTACAGACATCGGTTAGATGTGTGGTGGCGTTATTACGTCGCCCATGCATGCTAATGCATTAGTGTTCAGCTTCTTAGCCAGACTATCTACAACAGTGTACTACAGACATCGGTTGGATGTGTGGTGGCGTTATTACGTCGCCCATGTATGCTAATGTGTTAGTGTTCAGCTTCCTAGCCAGACTATCTACAACAGTATAATAGAGACATCGGTTAGATGTGTGGTGGCGTTATTACGTCGCCCATGCATGCTAATGCGTTAGTGTTCAGCTTCCTAGCCAGACTATCTACAACAGTGTACTACAGACATCGGTTAGATGTGTGGTGACGTTATTACGTCGCCCATGCATGCTAATGCGTTGGTGTTCAGCTTCTAGCCAAACTATCTACAACAGTGTACTACAGACATCGGTTAGATGTGTGGTGGCGTTATTACGAGTTCACTTGGTCTTAACTAAGATATTATATACCGTAATTATGAAATAGTTCCAAATGAAATAACATTTCGATAAATCGAAACAAACATTTCGTTAAAACGAAATATTAAAAAAAGTTGTATGACATGTCAGTCAGGGGTCTCCGTAATAAAGTTATGTTTATCATGTGAGAAATGTACACAGAGTGTAAAGGTCACCGGGATAACAGCTGTATGTAGTATTGAGGGAAGATCTTTTAACTCCAATTACTCTGTCCGCCTCACCTTAGGTCTTTTGTCTTAGACTTCCCGTTGATTCTAACTAGACACATTCGTTTTAAAGCTGATCATTAGGTTTTAAAGAACAAACAATGGCTGTTCACAGGTCAGTTCAATTAAAAGTATTAAAGAACAAACAATGGCTGTTCACAGGTCAGTTCAATTAAAAGTATTAAAGATCAAACAATGGCTGTTCACAGGTCAGTCCAATTAAAAGTATAAAAGAACAAACAATGGCTGTTCACAGGTCAGTTCAATTAAAAGTATTAAAGATCAAACAATGGCTGTTCACAGGTCAGTTCAATTAAAAGTATTAAAGAACAAACAATGGCTGTTCACAGGTCATTTCAATTAAAAGTATTAAAGAACAAACAATGGCTGTTCACAGGTCAGTTCAATTAAAAGTATTAAAGATCAAACAATGGCTGTTCACAGGTCAGTTCAATTAAAAGTATTAAAGATCAAACAATGGCTGTTCACAGGTCAGTTCAATTAAAAGTATTAAAGATCACAAACAATGGCTGTTCACAGGTCAGGTTCAATTAAAAAGTATTAAAGATCAAAACAATGGCTGTTCACAGGTCAGTTCAATTAAAAGTATTAAAGATCAAACAATGGCTGTTCACAGGTCAGTTCAATTAAAAGTATTAAAGAACAAACAATGGCTGTTCACAGGTCAGTTCAATTAAAAGTATTAAAGAACAAACAATGGCTGTTCACAGGTCAGTTCAATTAAAAGTATTAAAGATCAAACAATGGCTGTTCACAGGTCAGTTCAATTAAAAGTATTAAAGAACAAACAATGGCTGGTCATAGGTCAGTTCAATTAAAAGTATCAAAGAACAAACAATGGCTGTTCACAGGTCAGTTCAATTAAAAGTATTAAAGATCAAACAAAGGCTGTTCACAGGTCAGTTCAATTAAAAGTATTAAAGATCAAACAATGGCTGTTCACAGGTCAGTTCAATTAAAAGTATTAAAAAACAAACAATGGCTGTTCACAGGTCAGTTCAATTAAAAGTATTAAAGGTCAAACAATGGCTGTTCACAGGTCAGTTCAATTAAAAGTATTAAAGAACAAACAATGGCTGTTCACATGTCAGTTCAATTAAAAGTATTAAAGATCAAACAATGGCTGTTCACAGGTCAGTTCAATTAAAAGTATTGCCAATTACTAATAGGCTATATGATGAAACAGGGCAGGGATATCGGTCTTCTTTATCCTAGGGAGTGCTTTTTGCCAATCATACATTTCAGGTTAAGCAGTAATTTACAAGCATCGACAAATAGATAGGTAAAATAAACACTTCATTACCTTCAATGATGAGATATCTAATCACAGTTCTGAGAAACCTGTAATCATGGGTATAGTAATTTCATCCTTTCCAGAAATTCCAACAATAAAGCTTTCATGGTGGATCAGTTAAAGGTCACTACGGCATTGGATTATTAGTATATAGAACATGTGTATTCATTGACAATCTGTTGTACAATTATATTTGAAACATTTAAAGTCGTTTGTTTAAAATATGTACATTTACATAATTAAAATACCTCACTGATTACATCAACAAATTAAAAATACCACAGATAAAATCCGTTCTATTGGCACAGATTCCTTTGTAAACTATTATCTGCTCCCTTTAGGTTATACAATACGAGTAGCCTAGATCAAATTAAAACTAGGGTTTACTCTATTATAACAACACAATATATTCTGGTCTGAGATAGAATTTCGAAAAGACGTGCAGTAGATTTAAATAGAACTTCCCGGCACGGACGTGAATATGTCAGGGGTCTCCTACCCGATCACGTGGGTTTCCCCCGCACACTCGGGTTTTCTCTCACTCAAAGACCCCTCCAAGTAATTTTGTAATATTATAGTATTATGATTTTTAACGATATCTTTACTTATGGGCAACGCGTATAATTTGTTTTATTAAGCATAAATAGAAGTATCATTGACCAGAATTTATAATTATTACACGTTATTATCGCTAACATTGTGAAAAAGGTTCTCACAATTTCTTCGGTCTTTATTTTCATAATTGGTTTTGTCACAAAACACCACTTATACCATTGTATTTTGTTATTGCATAAAATTAAGTTTTGTGTATTTGTTACGGATAATGATAATTGTATGAGAATAATGCCTTGAAAATAGCACTTTGTTATTTTTGTGGCTCTTCTGTTTCATTGATCTTTTAATGTCCTGTCATTAAGTGATTTTGTCTGTACACGAGTTAACAACCCATCTGGGAATTAACCTCCGAATTTCGAATGCATTTTTTGAATATAGCACAAGTTCTTAATAAAATAATGGCTTAACGCTTTGTCACGATGACAATACCATAACACATAGGAGTACAATATGCCAGTTAATTAAAAAGGAAAAACGGAAAACAAAATTGCATTCCACTGAAGAAAATGTTCTCTATTATCTATCATCTCTATTGTCATTTATAACTTATTGAAAATATAAGTGATAACAGTGAACTTGAAAATTCGTACAGTTTCATGTTTCCAAATGTTGATGTTAATTGGTTTAGCAACAATGATGTACATCTACCGGAACTTAAGGAATCACATACTTATTTTCAGCATCAGGCATTTGCATAGATTTCCTCATCTACCATATTCAACAGAAGCAGTGTACTGTAGAAGCCGGTTAGAGGCACATGATTTACTAATTGCATTATTACGAAATATTAACATTTTGCCACAGGGACTCCCATACGGCGGCGTATTAGGGCTACTACATATTTTTTTTTATCTTGTACGTACAACTTAGTATCTACAAGTTAATATCTTATACGTACAAGTTAGTTCTTTACGTACACGTTAGTATCTTGTACGTACAACTTAGTATCTTGTACGTACAAGTTAGTATCTTGTACGTACAACTTAGTATCTACGTACAAGATACTAAGTTATACGTACAAGATACTAATGATAATCATGATCTGCATTATGAGAGACTGAATGCAGTCTAGACTTGAACCGGTTTAGTTATGATATTAAAAAAACCCAAACACTTTAAAATGTCTGCATTTTATTGGCAAACTGAAAAGTTATTAAAAACGTTATTTGCTGCCTTTTCAAACTATTTATAGAGACTATCTTTTAATGCCCTAACACCCCCGATTGTTTGTATATCAATACATTGTAATTGCTATCTAACAATTGCTAATTAGTACATTACGTGATTGAATCCTGGTGTCTAAGACTTTACACACGGCTCAGGCACTATTCCATCCCTCGACAATACTATGAGGCAATAGTGCCCTCCAACCAGTCCATGATGTGTTTAGTGCATCACCTTCCAATTTGTATAACGCCATTTCGTGTCTTTCATCATAACGAAAAACACTTCGAGGAACATCTCGCAACGCTACGGTATCTTCATTCACCTCGACCACGATGTTGCTGCATTATAAATACATATCAATTTTCGCATATCTATGTTACTTCAAATGAGATTCAGATTCAGTTTCATGAAGTTTGAAAGTAGATCAATGTAGAATAAGCGAACAGTCTTCTACAGAAAGCAAAATTTGTTTCCATCCCCGTACACCCTGTCTGTCAGCCATCTTTAACGTCTTGGTTCAGCACACCGTTGAAATGACGTCATGTCACAAAGTTTGGACAAATTTTGGTATAGCGAAGAAATGAAATTCAAAACAACGCCAGTGTAACGTCACAAGTATTTTTTTTTTTGAGTAAATGAGTATATGGACTACGATCTGAATATTGAGGCACGTATAGTGCCTGCGTTCTATGTAAACTAAGTTGAATTAAACTAAGTTAAATAATTACATCAAAATAGAGCCACGCCCAACGTCGAGCCACTTCGATAGTGCCCGGGGCAGCGGGCATTATATTGCAAATATAGTTTCCATGTGTATAGCCAATCAGAAGTCAGTTTTCTGTCACGTGATGTACTAAGCCGCAATTGTGCCCGTATCCCCCGGTGCTATTAAAGTGGCGCGATATTGAAGGAAAACATATTGTGACGTCACTATCGCATTATGTCATATTTGGGCTAGGTTAAGATGCCAAAATGGCGAGCCGGTGTAACGTTGAAAATGGACCTCCGTTGAAAATTGACCTCGGGCCAGTTTTCAACGTTGAAAATGGACCCCGAATGCCGTTGAAAATTGAACATGCCGTTGAAAATTGACAGTGTCTAGGGTCAATTCTCAACGGCAGATCTGTTGAAAAATGACCGTTGAAAAATGACCTTGGCAAACTATCAACGGATGGTCTTTTGAAAAGTTTGTACTATGTGGTGTTCACTTCCGAGTACCAGGGGATAGTGTTACAAAACTAAAATTATGTGATATTATTAATTTGTTTCTTAATGATTTTTTATGATTATACTTTCAACGATTTTATGTTTGTCAGGTATTCAGTAATTGTTAATATATATTTATTCTGCAATACAAGAATACATGTATTATATATCTGCGTATGGATCAGTTATGTTGTGTTTTGCGTATGGTTGTGTTGTGTTGTGTTGTTGTGTTGTTTTGTGGTTATGTGTTTGTGTGTTGTTTGTTATGTGATGTTGTGTGATGTTGTGATGTGTGTTGTTGTGTGTTTTGTTGTGTTGTTATGTAATTTTATTGTGCTGTGTGTTATTGGTGTGGTGTTGTGTTGTGTTGTGTTGTTGTGTTGTTTTGTGGTTGTGTGTTTGTGTGTTGTTTGTTATGTGATGTTGTGTGATGTTGTGATGTGTGTTGTTGTGTTGTTGTGTGTTTTGCTGTGTTGTTATGTGTGGTTGTGTAATTTTATTGTGCTGTGTGTTATTGGTGTGGTGTTGTGTTGTGTTGTGTGTTGTTGTATGATGTGTGGCTTTTTGTGTTGTGTTGTTGTGTGTTATGTTGTTGTTCCGTGTTTGTGTTATGTGTTGTTGTGTGATGTTTTTGTGATGTGCTGTTGCGTTATGTTGTGTGATGTTGTGTTGTTATCGGGTGTTGTTGTTGTTAGGTGTTATTGTTGTTGTGTAGTGTGTTGTGGTGTGGTTGTGTTTTGTGTTGTTGTGTTGTGTTGTTGTGTTGTGTGATGTGTTGTTGTGTGATGTTTTGTTGTGTGATTTTGTGTTGTGTTATGTTGTGTTGTGTGATGTTGTCGTATGTTGTGTTGTTGTGTAATATTTTGTTGTGTTGTTTTTGGGTGGTGTTGTATTGTTGTTGCGGGGTTGTATGTTGTGGTTGTGTTGTGTGTTGTGTTGTGTTAGGTGTTGTTGTGTGATGTTTTGTTGTTATGTTGTGTTGTGTTGTGAGTCGTGTTGTGTTATTGTGGTGTTGTGTGTTGTTGTTAGGAGGTGTTGTGTTGATTTTGTTGCGTGTTTGTGTGATGTGTTCTTGTGTGATGTTGTGTTGTGTGATGTTGTGTTGTGTGATGTTGTGTTGTTTGATGTGTTGTGTTGTGTAGTGTTCTTGTGTTGTTGGTGTGTTGATGTGCTGTGTGATGCTGTGTGGTTCCGTGCTGTTGTGGTGTTGTGTTGTGTTGTTGTGTAAAAACGAGTTCTTATGGGGTCACTTTTTAACGGGGTCTCTTTTCAACTGGACGGTGTAAAAAAGTGCGCTTAAAGTTCAGTTTTCAACGGTTTTCGGGGTCATTTTTCAACGTTGAAAAATGACCCGAGGTCAGTTTTCAACGGGGTTCCATTTTCAACGTTACACCGGCGGTAATATTTTGCAGTAGACAGGTTGTTGTATTACTATCAATGTTTACGGAATGAGATGTAAATGGGAACTTGCTGTGGGTATCATGTAATTACATCTCGTACTGTGTAGCGGTTTAATTTCGAGGATGGTTTAGTGTCGCTATATTCGCTTTTTCCACTAAAATTTGCGAATTCTTACAATCAGCGAAAATATCAGAAATCCATTGATGTATCTAAGATTTATAGTTCAAAGTATACTAAAACTCGGTAAACCGTGAAGTTAAACGAATTTACTCCGTGTAGTTATACACCCTGCGATATAAAACCGCTATAGATAATAGTGCCGCGGCGTCCCTTAAAATAGGCCTATTCTAAAGAAAGTAATAAAAAAGTTACACACATGTGAGAATGACGTACTAACATAGTATTGTCTTCTGAACTAAGCCATAAGATATTAATATTATGCAATTTGTTTTTAGAAACAGATCATTAAAACACTTCTATTTCAAATACATAGAAAGTTTGTTGTTATGGTATACTGATATTATAATGCGTTTATATTATAATTGTTAATTGTGATCATTATACATATTTCGCGTTCACCTAGCAAAGTTTTCTTCATAATTACGGAATATTACAGAAAAACCCGTTCTATCACACATAACTATCCTATATGAATTATCTTGGTCAGAGAACTAGGTACGACATAGGTATGGTGTAAATACAAACCCGTTGTTATAATAAAATAAATTAGTTTCAAACAAATGTTTTTTGTCTGTCACCTCCAGGGTATTATTGTTTAGAATCCTTCTTTGTGCAGACATCTATTGTTGGAAAATTACAATTATGATAACGAAGACAATTGTGTTGTCTTTCAGATGAAACAGGACTTTACAATTATCGATAAGTATATAGGTCATATACAAAAGTCATTCTCTGCAATGGTAAGATACCTAATCACAGTCCTGACAAACCTGCATTCATGGATTCCATTTATATTAGCAATGCCAGGAATTCCAACATAACAATAAATCTAGCATCACAAGCTCCCAGGTTAAAGACATACTACGTATTTGGAACAATAATTAGAAAATAAGTTTACTAATAATAATTTTAACGTCAGATTATTTATATCTATGACCTAAGATGAAGTTAAACACCACATAACTGCACAATTCTCAACAACGTAAATCGATGTTAACAATGTAGATTCATATCGCTGATTTATCGCGAGAATCAACTCTTGCGCGTTGTTTGGACGACACAAGGGGAAATAAGACGACTCGCTTTACGGAAATTAACATCATTTTTTTTTCATGCAGCTATGATAAGTGTAACAGGAAGTTTATTATTTCTAGGACTACCAAATTATCAAATCCTTAGTACAGTTATGTTTGAAACATTTAGCCGTTTCCTTTAAGATATGTACCTTTACATAATTAAAATTCCTAACTGATTGCATCAACAAATTAAAAATACCACAGATTAAATCCGTTGTATTGCCACAGATAGTTTTAATGTACTAAATGTACATGTACTATTATCTCCTCGGTTAACCGAGCCGGTTGTTTCAAATCTGTAAAAAGCATTTCCTGTGTAGTGGTCACACGTCACTGGCCGTAGTGCACTAATATCTGTTAAATAGTGTGCACTACAATGTTCTACGTAGTTCAATCCAAGGAGTAAGTACTAGGATCGTAACACTCGATTTTTATAAAGATGCTGCAACGCCTACAGAGCATGCAGTGTCATGATTCTCATCACTTGAACAATAATTGGTGTTTACTCATGTAAATATATGTCTAATGAACACAGAAAATAATATAAAATAACTTGTCTTGCTTTTGGTGGATGCGAAATCAGTACCATATAGAGCATAGTGCAATAGACTTTTTTCGGAAGGCAATTACTTATTTTTAATATTTTTATCTTGAAGTAAAATAAGACACTCAAACGTTTCAATGATGGTAATGGTGTTAAGTAGGTAACTATTGTAAATGAAGAAAAATTCGTATGCTACTGTTTTTGATACAGAGAAAATGCTATTCGCAAGCGATGTAGTATCTTTAATCAAAATAAACAGAAACCGTTAGGTCCCCATTTAGTTTTAACTTTCCTCTACAACGCTGTGTCCACTATATATAAGCAATAACATTGAATGTGCTGTTAATTTTTATTATTACTGAAAGCAATTTTCAATCAATAAATTAATACATAAATGTGCAAAGCATGGCATATATTGAACATCATGTTAGTTTTCACATGAACAGAGATGACATAATGGAACATAATCATATTACCAGTGATTGTGTAAACCAATAGAACTGTTTAAATATGATTTTACTACTCCAATACTACAGTTTTAATATATATTCTATCAAGGTTGGCGCCTTCAATAAAACTAACATGAACCTTTAAATGTATCCCTTTTATCTTCATATTTCTTTTTTCCCATAAATATAACCCTTATATACACTTTATCATATACTTATATATTCATACTATTTAAACTTTAGCATAAACTATTTAATATATTTATACCTTATAAAAATCCATATAAACAACATATATACAAACATATGTATTACCAACAATGAAAAGATGTGTTTCTTATACTATCAATAAACAGGATAAATATATTCTACTCAGAAATTATAAGATGAGACTGTATACAAATTTAATGGTATTAAAAGGTTAAGCAAAAATTAAATACAAAAGAAACAATAAATATATAACTCTAAGCCAATGGTCAACTAATATATCCCACTAACCCTTTTTTGAGGCCACGACAACCAAATGTTTCCCATTATGTGTATATTGTAACCGTTCTTATAGCATGTGATGTGTCCAATTATAGACATCCATAAGTAAGAAAAATGACCAAACACTATAAACGTTTGACCAAATTTCATTGATACTACATTTTCAGGAGAGCTGACCGGCAAATGATGTTCTAAGGACATGTAGACAAACGAACAGACAGATAGACAAGTTAATTCCAGTACACAATAGGTTGTTGGGTTGTATTGTAATGCATTCTTTTACGTTTCAAGATATTCTCAACGACATTGTGCTCGAGTTCAACCAAAATCTGTCATAGTTAAGATTATTATTGCTACATGTACAGTAATTATTAAACGAGAAGGTAACACGCAGTCAAGACGTAGTAGAATGTGGTTCTGGAAATTTTCGTGTCCGTTTTTCATTACTGGTTTTTGTTTGGTTTGGAACCATGTGACATGACACAAGGTACTTCATTACAGTCGCAACACCTGCATGAATAATGAACAAATAATGTATAATAAGTACATGCATTAATGAGAGAACAACTTTCGCGTACAATAAACAAAATCAAAACATGCTTCCGATTAAATTACTTTAACACTACGGGAATCACAATAACAAAATAAAGAACACAAAGCCATTACTAATCAGATAATACACCCTCAGATTATACCTACACTGACAATATTTAAAACAACCTGAAGGCGCAAATACAAAATAAAATACATTTAAGTATACAACGTCAAAACTATAATAATGAGTTGTTTTCTCTGCTAGCAATAACATTATAACCAATGGCTCAGACAGCTGTAACAACCAAACACACATTCTAAATAGAAGGTTTAAATCTCCGATACGCACACAACACTACAACACACACTATATAGCTAGCTGCAATATTGTTAAAATTATTTTCGACAGAAACGATGTCGTCTTTAGAGCTACTATTGGTGCCTATTTATGCGAACCATTATGAAAACGTTGGTATGCATTTTATCGTACTTGTTTTTATATCGCTTACCTACTAGAAAATAAAACCGAACCGTATCAAATATAAAATTCTTAGCAAGACCTTATCTTTTTCACTTATACATAATGAAGGTCTTTCTGAAGGAAATGTACATGTACATGTATACGGCAAGTCAACATATTGTGAACTTGATGTCATGTGACTGGTATCGTAGATATTAGGAATTGTAGTTATGTTGTTTGTTTTTGGACAAAAAATAATATATAAATATATAAATATATACATATGGTAATAAAATAATTGAAAACCTACAGAAAAGTATAAAAAATGTGCCCAAGTAATATCCTGAGGCATTGCTCCACTAGGACACATAGGTACCATTTCGAACCGGGCCGAAAGGTAGAGTAGGCCGGGTACATATATTCTTTCTAAACACACATACCCACCTACACACATTCCATTAAAGTAATAGAGAAACAGAATCGCACAAGGTACATTAACATTGGCTACCCATCAACAACAATAGCCAATGTTCTCCGAAAAGGTTTATTTGGTAAGGCCAACTTTTTGTCATATTTGTTTTTACATTTGCAAGTAAACTAGTGCATTGAATTTCTTCAGCGTTTTTGTACTTGTGTACGAAGGTTTTTCTGTATTATTACTTAATGTTTTTAGCTATACTTACTTTATCGTTAGACTCCTACGAATGATCGGTTTCCGGCCACGCAAACCTCACGGAGAACGGACCTGATCCTGAGCTACCAGATGGACCCATGTTGGTAGACTCCCTGAATATTTGCTGTTGAAAAAAAAAGTTTTCATAAATAATCGTACATCAGCCAGAAGTGCTAAACTATTTATTAAAGCCAAAACGTTTTCTTTTAAAGGACACAAAAAAAAACATTGATCTGTATAATGTTATATTCAAATAAGATTCTAATATCATCTTATAAATGTTTTAAAACCTTCGCGAAAGTAATTGATTTGTGTCAAGATTCAATTGCTTCAAAGGACAGAAACAGTATTTTTCTTTTAATTTTTAAAGCTTACAAAGAATTGATTTCATATTTTTCATATTTCAAATAGTCGATATTTTTGAATTTTGAGATATTTTCTAATCATTTCAGTATTTACAATGATTTGTATAATACAATGTATCTAATCTTTAAAGATGCTCCACCGCCGACAGAGCATAAATGATATTCATCATTAGAACAGTAATTGGTGTTTAATCGTGTATATTTATGTCTAATTAACAGAAAAAATAATTTAAAATAATCTATTTCGCCTTTGGTGCATGCGCAATCAGTACTTCATTCCATATAGGATATAGTGACACGGAATTTTTTCGGGATGCAATTAATTATTTTTCATATTTTTAACTTGAAGTAAAATTAGAAGTTTAAACTTTTCAATGGTGGTAATGGTGTAAAGTAAGTATCTTTTGTAACTGAAGAAAAATACTAAATCGTCTGCTCCTGTTTTTGATAGTGAAAAAAAATCATTTGTCAGCGGTGGAGCATCTTTAATTGTTTTCATATTTGCTGACATTGGATAATTAAACAATTAAAAATGATAATATTTTGTAAAGCTTTAAACCTCTTGAATAAATAGTTTTTTCCCTTTTCTTTGTTTTCCATTCTAGAAATATCCATACAGGCATTATTGGATGCTGACGAAATGAACGAAAATGTTTAATTTTGTTGGCGAATAAAGTGATCTTGCCAATATTGAATATGGTTTGATTATCCTTAAGTCCTAATAACAGTTAGAGTCATTTAAGTTATTAAGTTCATTATGTACCAGTACCAAACTTTTATGCCAGAAGCAGCTGGTAAGTGTGGGTAGAAATGCAATTTAAAAAAATATCTTGTCAACACTACAGTCTTTGATAGAAAATAAAATTAACAATTTATTTGTCGATTTAATCACATATGCACTTCCATTTGATTAGAAATGATTAAAAAGTGTGAATGTCTGGTTTTGTAGCCCAGTCTAGAAATGCTATATTATATCTGCAATTATAACACTTAAGAATAAATATCATTTCAATACAGCAATACACTTAATATTTCATTTGTTTAACGACTGAATATGTGTCCTGACGTCTTTATACATTTTCACAATGCATAAAATGAATGGATTTGATACACATTGAGAATAACATTATACCTTATCCTCTTTGGGTCCCCTTAAGAACCTTGGATTCATTCGGCTACATTTGTATTGGGGACGGACATCATCGTCTATACCAATGGAAAATATCTGTTCTTTAGTGTACGAGAATACAGGCTGAAAGATAAAAAGAACTAAATCATGGAAACGATATTATCAAATGGCCGGCTGTCAGATTTGTTGTTATCAAGATCGATTACATGAGATACATATATAGACATCTTAGGCAAATGGAAAACCTAATTATATGGAAATATTTGTTCAGTACTTTCCAGAAAAAGTCGCCAAAACAGGCAGATAACAACAAAAGTGAAAATAATCGTTCTACCTTTTTGTTTTCTAATGTTTGAATTGTTGCCGCTCCCTCAAAGTGATCAAAAGCCAAACTGAAAGACAGTGCCATATATCAGATACATGTAATGACAATTGTACAACAATCATAACTAAATACCATATCTAAAAACTATTTTCTTGTATAAAGACAAACGCGTCCTTTAAGTATAGTACGTCATCAATTTGGCTGTGACCGATCCCAATCGACACTGACTAGACCTACAAGAACGCGATCGCTAATTATTGTATTTTCTTGTGAAGGGTCAGTCTGAGACCTGGTAACAGACTGTCGAGGTCATTACAACTGGGGGAAATACGACATATTTTGCGATACTTCATTTCCTTTTCAACGATTTCAACATAAATATAATATGTAATATATTAGTATTTCACAAAAGCTTTTGATAATAATGATGTGATCTAGACTGATCTGTTCATAGTATTGATTGATGAGGTAGCTGAATACTCAAAACGGGAAGAAACGAAGGTAAATATATAATAATAGTATACACAAAACTAGCCAATATTTCCCCTTTATATTAAGTATATTCAGTTGACCACATTTCAACAACGATCCGAAGACAAATGAGATATTGGCAATCTTACTAAACTTGTGTAAAATGGCTTGGTTTCCATAGAAACCAATGCTCCAATGTCATCGAAATTGGCCCAATAGTTTATGAGGAGTTGTCCGGACAAGATTTGAGGACGACAGACAGACAGACATACAGACAGGATGATTACAGTAAATTTGATTATTACATGACGTTAACAATCTGTAACATGACACTGAAAACAAACTTTAGTTCTAGTCAAAGTTTAAAATATCGGTCAGTCAAAAGATCGTTATTCCACTTGAGGAATATCAATATATTTATACAACTAGCACTTTTATAAAATTGCCCGAGAGTGGAATAACACGACGTATTGTGTTATGTTTGCCATTATATGTAAAAACAGGGTTGTTAGTAGTAGATATCCGAAAGTAATGAAAGTTGTAATGTGATAAAAACAGTATAAATCGAACTCAGCTGGTTGTGATAAGAACTAAATGTATGAAAACGAAAAAAACCGACTGCAAATAAAGTTCGATGATCGTCTCGTCTGCTTTCATACAACTTTAGAGGGGGCCGTGGACAATACGTGAATTTCCATGTCGTAGATACAATGTAAGGAAGTTGCATTGCACCAAATGTCTTGCGTGATAATGTTGATCTTTTAAGTCTTTTCAAGTATTACCGAATTTACAGAAAAATATGTTTTGGTCATCTAAAAATAGAATGGATGATATATAAATATAAAGCGAAACACCGAGTCGGATCCTCTTTTGATGGTGGCAAAAATTCCCCGATACATCTTTGCTAAATATGATAATCTGCTACTTACTTTGTTTGTGATCCGAAGGTGTCAACACCAACTTTTGTTTTGCAAATTCCTTTGAGACATTTCTTTCTCCCAAAACTCCAGGAACCGACCGCCAGAGATATGAAGGCCATGGAGCACAGGATTGCGATAGGGAGCACCTTTCCATAGTTAATTGTACATTCCATGGCTCCTATTTTGTCAGTACAATGGTACATCCAGGAGCAGCCGATGGTTTCACACTCGTTGATCTCCTCCTGACACCACTCACCTTCATATCCCCTGTCACAAACACAGCGGTATGGTTCGAATGTCTCTGATCTAATGGTACTGTTCAATGGAGGTCCGTCTATATGTTTAGGTTCACATGTCCCATACACGCACGGACTAATCAAGAAGTATGCGACAGAAACGTGTTCATGTGAAAAGGCACCTTTACGATCGCGAACTCGGAAATGAACATGCAGTTTTCCTGTTAGGTTGGTATAAGTTGTAACAGTGACCCTGGAATGAAGTGACGTCTTTATGTATTCTGCATCAAGCATATCAAGTTCTACAAGACTCCCGGTTGATTCCTGAAAGGTCATAGCTGTTTCCTTAGTTGGCTGACCGTCGCGTTTCGTTGTTTCGAAAACCAGAAAAGTGTCATTGTCATCAAAGTCATAGACAGCTAAGGTTCCGAGGTCATAGTGGGTCAGGTTACTCTCAAACAAAACTGTACTGTTGTGAGTTTGACGTGAGTCGCTAACAGATCCATCCTGGTGTACAAATAACAAAATCGGCGGGTCATTTACATTGGCCACCTCAATGTCTAAAAGGCCAGTCGTTTCCAGTCTCTGTGTGAGAGACGTATTCTCCCTCAGTATCACACTCACCCGAAACACATCAGCGTAGTGTAGCGATGGGGCGAAACTTAGCTTTCCGTCTGTTGTTATGTTGACAGAGTCGTTTTGATGTTGTGGGGAAAGTTCAAACATCACGCTGTCAGATTCGGCATCAGACCAGAGCAGTTGTACAGTATTTAATACTGTGTCCTCGTCTATCCTAAGTACAGAAGTCTCCAGAACAGGGGCGGTATTGAAATATGTTTCATTGATCACAAACGCTCCGAATTGGAAGGGAGTGTTGACTGTGTTACTCGTGCTTCGTTTCTTACGTTGGTTGGTTTCAGACAGGAGGTTTCCACACACCTAGAACATATCAAAGGAATTCGACATACTATACCATCATAAATGGACCTGGTGTAAAGTAGTACTTGCATGTCAAACATTTAGATTTGGCAAAAATGCCTAAAAAAGTGAACTGGTGCTCAAAATTAAGTGGTAGTGGTAGCATATATTATTATGCTGAGAATGGGAAAAATTAGTCTTATTGAATTATTGAATTTCATATGGTATATTCATTTCTGTTGGTTAGATCTTTGAGGTGACGTTTTCGTTGACCGAAGGAATTGTACGTAAAGTATCATGCATGCAGAACGCTTTTGCGGGAAATTTTAAAAGCGATATCTCGTGTGTATAGTCAAAATGGCAAAATTCCCATAAAAACCCAATATTTTGTCAATTGTTTGAGTGACAATGGCTCAAAAACGAGTACATGGACATACGCTTTTTCTTTCAATTTTTCTATGAAATCATATTTCCAAAAATCTATATAAGAAAAAAGTTTAATACAAGAAAACTTTGACTACTCAAAGGTGTACGTAAGTATTTGTTTTCTATGTATTTGGTCGGGTGTCAGCAATGTGCTTATGAAATTTAACATTATCTTGGTGCTGATAAAACTTTGACCATCATAGTCATTTCTTTTAATCATATAGGTTATTGAGCTTTGGTCCAAGGCATTCTCGCGTAATCAAACATCAAGATTTCATTTAAAGTTTTACAATTTAGAGTTTTAGATTCAATCAAAGTTTATGTTTCGTAGATTTAATAGTGTTTTACACCATCTTTTTAATAACCAAAACAAAGCTCGAGAAACGTCGTTCTAAAGCTTAA
This sequence comes from Argopecten irradians irradians, assembly GCA_004382745.1. Lineage (NCBI taxonomy): Eukaryota > Metazoa > Mollusca > Bivalvia > Pectinida > Pectinidae > Argopecten > Argopecten irradians. The sequence goes on along the minus strand of SAYR01046722.1, from coordinate 73,661 downwards.
ATATATTTGACAAACCATTAATCGCCAATAATATTGGTTTAAAATTTGCAACTCATGAAAAATAATTGATGACTATCGTTTAAAACATTCCGATACAAACAATTCTTTGTGTAAACTACAACTTATAGATAATATCTCGGACTGTACTTTAGGAACCTAATCTACATTATCCCATACCTTGAATATGATATAACCTTCACTTGATAATATGTAGGATTCAGAAGTACAAGTCTGATCTACCACATCCCAATGGCCAGTCCCTGAAAGAGTAATTCAAAAGTCACATTAATATAAAGCATTATAATTAATGTATATCCCAATATCTTTTTGAATACATGAATCCTTGTTTGGATTTATGGCCCTCTCTCTTTTAATTTTACATTTTGTTTTACAATTTAATTATCTTAGTTTGGGGTCAAAATTAAAAACATTTCCAAGCTTATTGAAAGATATGAACTGAAAGATTTATGGCGTGAACGAAATCCCGAAAGTAGAGAATTTACATTTAAAAGGGGGAAATCAAGATCTAGAATAGATTATATTTTGGTAGGTAATGAATTGTTTAATGATATGGTTAATGCAAAAATAATTCCGAGCATATACAGTGATCACAATATGGTGACTGCGGAATTGAAAATAGACAAGGTAAAAATTGGTCCTGGCGTATGGAAAATGAATGCATCAGTTATAGAATCAGAATTTTTTAAAGATTTTTTCGAAACCTTTTGGTCATACTGGAAAACACAAAAGGTGCACTATGGGAAACTTACAGAATGGTGGGAAATGACAAAAATTAAAATAAAAGAACTAACCATACACGTTTCGAAGATAATAAATAAGAGAGAAGAGGTAATAAGGAAAAAAGAACAGGAGTTTGAAGAAATGATTAAAATAGGAGAATATCAAAATAATCAAATCGATTTACTAACTAGAGAGATTAAGACTCATTATAAACACAAGATTAATGGTTATAAGATAAGGTCTAGAATGGAAAATTATGAAGATAATGAAACGTCTTCTAAGTATTTATTTAATTTGGAGAAAACTAAGGCAAAAGAAAAGTTGTGGCACAGAATTAAAACAGACGACGGTAATTATAAAGAAGGAATATCTGCTATTTTAGATGAGCAAACAAAATTTTATAAAAAGTTATTTTCTTCTGAGGGTTGGGATAGAGATGCAGCAAACTCTCTTCTAGAAAATGTCAATGCTAAAATAACTGATGAACAGAGGGGCGAATTAGAAAGAGATATAACCGAAAATGAAATACATAACAGCATTTGTCAAATGAAAAAGAACAAATCTCCAGGCGAAGACGGTATTATATCCGAATTCTATCAACAATACTGGTACCTTATAAAAGGGGAATTCTTCGAAGTTTTAACAGAAATATTTGCTTCAAATACATTATCTGAATCTCAGTCTAAAGGTATGCTTACTTTATTATATAAAAAAGGAGAAAGAGAACTTATTATTATTAAGTTGGAGACCGCTAACTTTACTTAACGTTGATTATAAAATTATTGCAAAGGTTCTGGCTAATAGAATAAAACCGTATCTAAAACATATCATCCATTCGGATCAAAAAGGTTTCGTTCCTGGTCAAAATATTTCAGATGCTAATAGACTTATTCAAGACGTTTTTGAATATACGGATTAAGAACAATCAGAGGGAGCGATAATTTTCCTAGATCAATCTAAAGCTTTCGATAGAGTAGAATGGTCATGGGTTAACAGATGCTTAGAACATTTTAATTTTGGTGCAAAATATCTAAACTGGATAACAATGCTTTTAAAAGATTCAAAAACATGCATTAAAACAAATGGGTATGTAAGTAAATATTTCCCGATATCGAGATCAGCAAGGCAAGGTTGTCCAATCGCTCCGATTTTATACATCCTACAAGCTGAGCCATTAACTTGCTCTATAAGGCGAAACGAAAATATAAAAGGTATTGAACTTCCGAATGAAAAAGAAACTACTATTAACATGTTTGCAGACGACACACAATTATTCGTAAGGGACGAACATTCGATCGTAGAAATATTCAATATTTTAGATATATTCAAATCAGCTTCTGGTTCAAATATTAACTTAGATAAAACAACAGGTATATATTTAGGCAGATGGAAGCATAAAGATCCAATATATACAAATATATCCTGGTCGAAAACTTGTGTGAAAACATTAGGAGTCCATCATGGATACGTCATCGATGACAATTCCATATGGAAAGAAAAAATTCAAAAAATTAAATCATGCTTGCAGGTTTGGAAAAGTAGAAATTTAACACTATATGGTAAGAGTTTGGTTATTAAGTCTTTAGTAATATCACTTATAGGTTATGAAATTGAAGCACGTGGTATCTCAGAACGTTATATAAAAGAAATCGATTCATTGATATGGGAATTTGTCTGGAATGGAAAAAGGGATTTAGTCAACAGGAATATGTCATCAAAAAGGTTCAAAGACGGGGGAATGGAAATTGTTAATATCAGAGAATTCATTTTCAGAAGGCAAATAAAAACAATGTATAAAATTATGCAAAGTGATATTGAGACATGGAATGCAATAGGTAAATACTGGTTAAGCTATATGGATGAAAAATTTAGAGTAACCTATTTTCTATGTAAATTATCAGACATACGCACTATTGACACATCAAAAATTCCACTTTTCTACAGAAATCTTCTTGAAGCATGTGCAAATTTCCAAAAATCTAGCCACTCAACTCTCAACAAAAACAAAATACTAGAACAGCCAATTTTTGGAAATTATTTCATCCAATATAATAAAACAGCCATATATTTTCCTTCTGTTCTCAAAAGCAATATTTTTACAATACAAGATTTATGGGATGAACGCAGAAATTTTTTTAAAGAGGAGTACGAAATATATAACATGTAAACTGACAAAAGAAATTGTATCACTGAACTAACAAAGTTTAAGATCGCTTTTCCGTCAAAACGGTTGAATGTTCTAAAAGGAATTGATGCTGGGGCGACAGATTTTGTTTATCCTAATATAGACGCCAATCTTAATATTATAGGGAAAGATAACAAACCGATAGGATACAAAAGTCTGAAACCAAAAATGATAACGAGTAGAAGAAATCCTGATGCAGATCCTATCTGCAAATTAAAATGGGAAATCGAATTTCAAAAACTGTTCAATTGGGAATTAATATGGAAAAATATACAAAATACCGTTACAACAAATCAAGTAAAAGAATTTCAAAGGAAGTGTATACACAACATTATATATACAGAATCAAAAATAAGTAAATTTGGTAATTCGAATGGCAAGTGTCATTTTTGCAAAACGCAAACTGAAGATATTGTACATTTATTTTTTGAATGTGGTATTGTCAGAAATATTCTGAACATTTGTTCTGTACATATATTTAAATCCATTCCGGGATTTAATGAAGATATGCTGACATCAGATGTTGTGATTTTTGGATTTCAAACTAAAGATAATCTGTCAGTTCTTCTCAATACCGCATTATTGTCCTTCAAATTGTCCATTTGGAAATGTAGAAATGAAATTAAGTATAACAAAATAGAAATTGCTGTTGATCATATATTTAGGAAAGTCCAATACCTATTTCTAAATAATTTAGAAATGTTTATAAAATCAAAGAAAAAGAAAATTATATCAATAAATTATGTTCAGAATATTTTAGATAAATTTAGGAATTAGCTACAGAATGCGAGGATGAATTAAGAATGAAAGAAAAGTAATAAATGAGTATGAAAGATTCACAAAATGAATGTATCAATGAATAATATAAAGAAAGAGAAAGAGTAAGTGAATGATTGGAAGGTTAGAGAGAATATAGGGAAATGAATGTTGAATGAAAGCCCTCTTGCAAGAGGACAATTATGTACGGATGCTGAATCCAGGGTCCCAACCCTGGCAGTCATCTACGTTTATCTGGGGAATAAAGTAATTGTTTTTTAGAAAAAAAAAAGACAAAACTAAAAAAGTTTCCTAAAACAATAATAACGTAAGAAAATTTATATCGATGGCCTAAATGAGGTTACACCATATAGAGATCGCAGAACCAAATGATTTTCCATTGGCGATAATGTTAACGTTTGCCACTGTCCAGATTAAATGAAGTTTTCAAGTTCGGTCATTCATGGATAATTTTGATGAAGGTCATCTCACACAACTGTGAATAAAAATTGGTAACGAAGTACCATTCTGCTAAACTTTTATGTGGGGGGTTCCATCTTTCGTTGAATTCCACACTACATTTGACCAAAATTCGAACAAAATCCATATTTTGATTATCAACCCTGTCCGAAACAGACTTAAAAATAATTCCAAAATGTCTTTACATATTTAACATCATATATATTGCCCTACCCACACATTAAACATTTGAAACTGATGGGCCATTAATACCCGATCAACAGGCTCCGAAACATTAACCTCTGTATGAAATCTTGTGCCCATAAGGGGATTTCAAGATTTGAGCTTTAACCAATGCAAAGTTTCCTATGTAATCTATGTGAACAGTGAAAACTCATTTCACTGCTTTGTCGTCTGGCACTATGATAGCTACTTCACACACGGCAATTAGGGCAATGGCGGCAAACATAAGTCAACCCTCATTAGGAAAAGTAACATTTGATTTATTTTAATTAAATTGTTCATAAATTGATGATAAATGTAGTATTTACGGTTTGCACATCTACAAAACTATTCATCTAGTGTTAGTTTCTCATTCTGAATTTTAAATCTTTTCGGAAAGGTAAATTCCCTTACTGATTTAAAGTGCAATATTCAAATGCCTCAGTTACCATAATATTATGGATAGCATATACGTGTATGTAAGGTGATTTAGTTATTACTCGTCATGACGTAAAACAGTAGTTGCCAAAATGCTTGTACTTTACCATCTTCGTTTGTTATCCAGACTGTCAATACTGGGACGGTACCAGGCTTTATAGTGGAATTAAAGGCGAATCTAACCTCCATGAGGTAAAACTCATAGGACGGCGTCGGGGATATAAAAAATGTCTGGCCGAGGAACAACAGCATTCTGTAATAAATGACTGTATTAGGTTTATGATGCTACTATATTCTAATTTCGGCTATTCCGGCCTAATTTTAATAATAAAATCATGTAAACTGTTTATCCACATATATAAGGTGTAATCATCATAAAGACTATATTTAAGAAGGTATACTAAAACGTTTAAATATGTATTCCCGTGTCGTTTATGGTAAGTGAATAATATATGCCATGTCCATCATTATCATCAAGTATCAATTGATCGATTTCGAGATACCAAAACGACGTATGTACAATACGATTTATCGTCATTGAGTCACACTTTCCGGTGATTACGTCATCATATATATTCATTTATTTACATTCTGAGTGTTTCGTCACAATATAACAATATAAATCAACCAACAGACAAACATTTGCCTATGAAAACACTACGAATACACTATGAATACAATGATTCTCGTGGATCGATCAGCTGATATCAAACATCACGCCAGTTTAATATCAATAAAAAATAGTCAACCACAATATTTTAATGTATATTATTTAATGGGTTGTTTCTTGATATAGAATAAATTAAGGTTTACTGTTATAAGTCAATCAAATCTTATTTATACTTCATTTCTTGTTTATCGTTTGTCATTGGCAAAAAAAGGTCGACCGGAAGGCGGAAGCTTGAAAACGCGACGTTGTGGAACGACTTTGTCATCCAGCTGTTCCATTAATCACGTTTCTCGAGGTATATGGGTGTCATAATTTTAAATATATTACAATAAAATTTCAATAATTTTTATTTTCATTAATGTAAATATATGGATCGAATGTATTTTACTAATTTTCATAGCGACTATGAATAGCAGAAGCTATCTACAGATCTCGTGGAGCGCGTTAGGAACATATGAAGAGGGATAAAGTACATGCAATCCCTATGTGGTTTGCATACCGTCACCATTACCAAAAGAGGAGACTAAACGACATTAGATCGTACTTTACCCACATCGTTTTGATGTCTCAAAACCCCGTAACAGTTGCAGCGCTTAAGATCAAATATGATGTCTAAAAAGCACTTTTGACGAACCTGTTAGTTAGTATCCGCGATGTCATTGCTTGTGTGGTGTTGGGGTCTGTGATGAAAGAAACAAACGCCGAGGATGCTGCAGACCCGTAGTTTTCCGTCAAGTCAGATTCAGATAAGCTTCCAACAATGGCCTCTCCGTAGAACCCTAGATAAAAAAATAAATTGTATTGAATTTCTTATCTATAAAGGATCTTAAATAATATTTTATAAAACAAATCTAAGAACGGTTTTTGTTTTATTTTTCTTTCGTGTTTTGGCATACACTTAAATTATTACATGTACAAAGCTATAACAACCTACGTTTTGCTGAAGATCAGGCGGATTTAGTGATAAAAGCTGTTATTATCTATGACAATTATATAGTGTATAATCGCTACTTTTAATGTGTAGAAATAGTCTGATAATATAAGTAAACATGATAATTTCACTTTAAATTAACAACAACCATACTATACGGAGGATGGTGACAAGATCAAATGTCATGTTAGGTTAACAATAAGCACAGAAACAGCTTACAGCTGAGGTTGATACCATTTAATTAGCTGACAGAATGATCACATTACGATAGGAAGGTCTCGATAGGCGGAACAGATCATATGGGAGTTGACAATGATTTAGATGAATTATTGATGGAGGTGTATTCTTGAATGCACCTGACTTTTAATGAGATGCACAAGGGGCATGGAAAATAGGATATGTTAGAGTTAAGCATATAGAACATTTAAGAAAAACAGAAGGGAAACAAGAGGTAACTCCGAGATTTAGGGGACAGGGGACAACCCCTGTCAATGTGAATGTCAATGTCAATATAATGTGAATTACTAAATAAACGATACACTATATTTCTAATGTGCAAGCATTGCCGTTTAGTTTAAACTGAAGAATTGAAATTACATTATGTAGTATCATATACCAAAACATTGTCCTTGTCATTACAACCGGAACAATAAAGTAATAAATCTCAAATGAATCATAAAACATATGTATTCACAAAGGTCATCGTTTACATTGGTTATGATAATTCAATAATAAGCGTATATACCTGTTGCGTTGATTATCAGAGTTGATAATACCCCATTGTTATCGGGTGATACTGATGTCATTGTGTTATGGACAGCATGCACTACCATTTGTGATGGGGTTGAGGATTTCATCCTTGTGTCGTTATTTCCTAATAGATGACAAATATTGGGGTTTAAGTAAGTATCAATTTAACTGACGATGGTCATAAGTTGATATATGTTGAAGATCTTATCACGCTTCAACGAATAAACAGATCTGTGCTAAGCGATACCATTGTAATAAAGACACAGGAAAACATGGTCATTGCCAGTCCACAATGCTGTAGACATTGCTACAAACCATATTAACATTTTTGCATTTTTTTCAAATTATTGTTCATTGCAACCTTGAAGTAAATTTTTTAAGTAAATATTGCATTTGGTCGTAATATAAAAGATGTTTGTCTTACTTTCAACACACAGCGGTCCTATGTATGTGGTGCTGGTTAGGTGTGACGGCCCACGAGCCAGTAGGGCTATATACATGCATCGTCCTGGTTCCATCAGAAACATGGGTACATCGTCACTACTGTTCTGGTTTACTGTCGAGGGGTCAGCGAGGTCAGAGAGATTCCATGGAGCTAAGTCGCCATCTATCCAGACTTGATTGTTAATAATGTAAAAACTGGAGGATTTATTAACACCGATGATGGACAGGGGCATAATATCATCTTTTCCTGGTTCTGTACCAACTTTCAACTCTGGAACAATAATGAAAAATAAAAAAAACCCATTGATACAGTTAAATATTTTATTAAAAAATAGTTTAGTTTATACTTCATTGTTTTATTTTCATGATATGACCATGCAATGATTCAATTTTATTATAAAAAAAAACTCAAAGAAAATTATTTACCATATGATTCCACGTCACCACCCTCATCGCTCCAGGATATTCCTAATCTGTCATTATGTGCTATGAATTCTACGGAGCTCGTGTTGTCCGTTACAACAGTGAAGAACGATGTCACATGGAGATGATCTATAGCCGGCGGAGACAGAAGGGTTGTTACATCACAGAAATAGGAGGATGAAAGACCAGCTGTATTATATATGGTCAGGTTTAATCTGTATTGTTTTCTGTCTTCGAAGTATGTTCCATTCCTTAGCTCAATATCTATTGATGTCTTAAGGCCAATGTTTTCCTCTGGATAAACATATCGACCGTCATCAAGAGAGATTACACTAATGACCGCGTCATTGAGCTCACTGATTTCCTCAGCACAAGACCAATAAGCCCCTAATTGTTTATTGCTGCCAATAAAGCTAGTCTCCTCCGTACTGCTGTAAGTTGGATCCACACATTTCAATTCTTCACACACGGGAGGCGTGCTATCGATAAAGATACCGTTTGAGTACGAAAATATGTCATTCTTAGCGAAGTTTGTTATTTTAGCGACGGCGTAATAGATCGTGTCGTTTGTTACTGAAACAGTTTCCTCATTCTTCTCAATAACAGCTTCTTGAAGGTTCAAGTTCGATATTCGGAATGTCAGCAGTTCAAAGTTAGAGCTGAAAGAGCAATTTTGATCACATCCAATGAAACACTGAGAAGTACATTCCCGACAAAACGTCTGCACGTTCTGAAAAGGTGAGATATTGTCGACCTGGTCAAGTCCATCAGATATTCCGACTTGTATACTTTCGATATTACTTTCTCCATCGAAGAATCCCCGGCCATGCTGACATAATGAATCAACCTCTGTCGGTATGGACACTTCTGTTATTGTCACCAAGGCAATAAAGGGGTCATGCCATATCAATGGATATATAAACCCATTGTTAGTAGACGTATGGAAAAATAGTTTCGCCGTTTGAGGTAAAGTGATTCCACTTAAAACAGCTTTCTGGGTACCATTGATTAGAAGATCTAGATACCATGTCCCCGATTCACTACTCAATAATCGGATGGATATTAAATTCATTTGGTTTGTAGGGTCATTTTCCAGTTGAAACCATTCATTATTTCGTCCATACTCATCCACACACCAAAATAATCCATCCCAAACTCGACTATTGGCTTGACGTTCTCCGAGGATACTAACACCACAGCCACTGACATCGACGTCCTCTGGGTTACCTACCATCTCAGCAGTCTCCACGTCTTTTACTGTTTCGTTTTGTGATGATGGTGTTGCCTCAGACGTATTGCTTACTTGAGAGTCGTAATCAAACGTTACAGAAGAAAAATCGTCCGGCTCAGGGGGCTCTAACTGGACAGATACTGCCCGCTGTGATGTGCCGATAAAGAAAGAGGTTATTGTGTTCTCTCCTCTGGCAACACTCATTACAGCTGTGTATTCACCTTTGCGCAATCTTACATCGTCACTGGAAATGACCCCGGTGTCAATTGATGAAAGAGCAAGATTGTACCCTATGCTTAACCTGAATATTGTTCTTGTTATGAACACACATTCATCGTCGCAGTCACCTTCGTCGTACCACTCGACACTATTTTCATCATTTGGAAGTAATTCTATTTTAGACGGACATGTATGAGACTCCAATGAACGAGCAATGGCGATCATGATGTCTATTGAGGTTTTTGAGGACTGATAGGATGTTTCTTGAAGCCAATCATTTGCTATCTTTACTGAACCCTCTAGTGGTGCTGTAACATCTACTCGAAAATAAATTTCACTTGCAGAATTTAATAAACCAGCGTTATTCACTGCTTCTACACATAAAACATAATTCTGATCTGATATAAAGTTCATAGCCCGGAAGGTTACCATAGTTTCTGTTGAAACTGTTATGCCTCTTAAATGTTCTTTCTGTTCAGCTTCACTATTTCCGCTACATATATGTAACATATAAACCGCAACGGTGTAAGACGATATGGTACTTTCTGGATCCAATATGTTTTCCCATTCTACACTAACGGTATCGTAACTGTCAATGTAAGTGAAGGAAGTAATTTGTCTTCCATTGATCATTATGGTAGCGTCCGATGTTACCGGTGGTGTTGTGTCGACCATAACGCTTTCTCCTGTTACAATTTTATAGTCACCAGCATCATCAACGGCAACAACAACCGGTATATAGCGTTGTCCATGATGAAGTGTGAGGTTTTCGGCGAGGAAAAACGTATCAGTGTTCACATCTGTGAGAGGGTAAACATCACAGTTGTTTTCAATACGTACTAATTGTTCCAGAGTAATTGACTCATTTACAACGGGGACTGCAAAAGAAGAAATTCCAATATAAAACTTTCTCAATCCAATATCAGATTCAAATTCGGACCAGGAAAATGAAAGTCGATCTGTGTAGTGTTGGTAACTCGAGCTACTAACTTCTCCCCCGCGTATTCCCTCCCTATAGCCAACTTTTACTCCGTTGGAAAATGATTCCTCGTAACTTCCGGAAAGGCTATATGCCCTTACAGTTATGTAATACGTAACAGACTTTTCTGTCAAATTAAGCGAATGAAATATTATGGACGTGTTAGCTCCTGTGTTGACGAAATAATGAACATTTACTCTCATTGAGGTATATCTCACATCGGTTCCTATGGCCGCTTCGTAATGGGAAATCCGCTGACTATAATCAGAAGACGTTGCATCGCCGAATCCATTCCAGTTTCCAGATAATTGGTCATTAGCAAACTGATAATTAATGTCCTCAGCCATCCCATCTCGTACAATACCAGGTGCCGGTGGCTGTATATCAACTGTGATACCATCTGAGGATTTTTCTGTTGTTCTGTTAAGACAATCAGTTATCTTAATGACGTTTGTATAAGTGATCCCATTAGTAAGAACAAGTTCATCGTTGTAGAACGTACCTGTTGTATCAGAAAGGAGTTGGTGATTTTGTAATATAGCGCCTGTGCTATCCAAAATGGACCATTCTACCTCTTGTACATCACAGTGACCAGAGTAATACCATTTCCCGTCCAGGACATTGAGATCTTTCTGTGCATCTCTGTCGCCGTCTGCTTGTCCGTCGTGTACCACAAGTCTGGCCGGCTGACTGATCCTCACCACATCTGAGATAACAGTAGTGTATAGACCTGCCGAGTTACGAATACGTGCTTTAGCGTAAACTCCAGATCCAGGTTCGAGAGAAAGTCCGGTAAAGATTACATACGTCTGAGATGTACCAACGTCTTTGTACGATAGGATATCCTCTTCACCAACATCAGTACCAAGGGAAACCTCTACCCTAGAAGGATTTATACATCAATTAAAATAACCATATAAATAAAAAGTATTTTGTATTTTAGATTGATTGTCTGAACAAAATATGAGTACTTCTGACATTCGAAATTACTTACGTTTCTGTTCTTAAAACTACAACATGCCTATCTGAACACAGTGCTTATTGATTATTGGGGAGTGTATATCTGCATTTCTGCATTTTCATCAGAAATTAGTAATATGTTTTGAGAAGATATGGAAAAATTCGATTGTCTATCTATCGACAATCGAATTGTTTATAATTCAAGACGGATCATTGTTACCAATCACTCTGAAATTGAAATATGCATATTTAGTGACTAAGGGATCCCTTTGATACTCTCCAGTGTAATCAGTTTGATAAAACTTAAATAACACCATTAACATCCCATGCTTTCAATTTCTGTTTTTTTTCATCAACTATTTTATTGTCGTGTAATATTCATTAATTAGTTGAAAAATGCTATATTTTCCATACAAACATTAATTGAGCCTTTATTTTTTTAATATTAACAGCTTAATGATATAACATGAATTGTAATATTTTGGCTGCTTAGAATTTTGGGGTGTTCAAATCTAGCGTTTCGCGATATCAACGAAAGATAAAAATTCTGATTATTTACTTTGTCTATACACATATATCCCCCGACAATGAAATACCGACGGAATTAGTGTTGAAGCCATATCGATACAAAGACAACCCTTTGATATATTGGTCTTCAATAGAAGTGCTCAATAGTATTTTATAGAGAATATAAAATTAGTATTTTACAATACAAGGTTTATTTTGGTGCGAGACTTAGGAAAGCCAAGATGACGAGGCTTTGTCGAACATCAAAATAAAACTTGTATTGTAAAATAACATTTACACTATGCCAATAGTAAATGGGTGCTTTCATGGATCTGAATAAGCATATATATTAACACATTGTATATTTCATGACAGTTTGTGATGGTGAGAATTACAAGAAATACAACTTTAAACACTCGTCATGACCTAATATTCTGTGATCCGAGGTCCGTTGACAGAGGTGAATTTGGGGACGGCATTGAACCCTGGGAGAGATTGACAAAACAACTGGTTGGTTCTTCCACCAATTGTTATTAGTTATTCATAACTGGCCATTACGGTAATTGTTTAAAGAAATCATCAGCGAAACAATCAACAGAATTAAATATGAAGAGAGTAAGTATTAGAAATGAAGACATTGGATGGTTTTTACGTTTATAAGAATACTGTATAGTTCCGCAGCTGCTTTTTAAATTTCGCTAATTTCGCGGATTCATCCAAATTCGCGAAAATTAAATTCTTCAAAAAATGCTCATTGATCACATTAGATTTTTACAATGTCGCTATTTGAAATAATGGTTTCAAAGGCTATAATATAATTCTCGATAATAACTCGCCGTGTCCGCGAAACACCTGCGATAATTTAACAACTATACTGCAGTATTTGGCTTACTTTATAATCGTACGACTCCCTCTGTCCCCCTATATCACCTAAGAAGTATCCCTCTATGTACTGCGTCTGTCACGGTATCTTGTCATGATATCTTTGTGCTTTGAGAGTATGTGTTCCATGAATTTGTCGACTTTGTTTAGCATTTCGAGTTTTGCTCGAATTGTCCTCTAAAGTTAACGATTGTGTAACAGGTGCAAGTACGCAAAGTAAGGTTGGACGGTAGACTAATGTTGGCTGAAAGCTATCGGATACGTTGCAATCAAGTATACCCTTCGAATCAAATCTGAGCGTACATGTTGTAGATTAATCCAAGACCCTTTCACTGAAATAATTCCTAGTTTCGGGTGTATAGCAGATATTCTGCAATCAGAGATACTGTCTCATACAGTGTTATGTATATCTCTTAAGCTGCGAGTGCACTACTCCATGATTTTCGCACAGCGTGTATTCTATGCTCTGATGTAATGCATATGCCTGATCAGTACGTCCTGACTGATAGTATGGTTAGATGGGCTTCTCTATGGGCCACTCTCCAAGGTTCATATAGTTAAGGGTTACAAAACTCTATAATTGATATGGCTATCTCCCGCACAGCATCCGCGAGCAGAGAACTACTGCCATAGGTGGGAGGTCGGTACTCACGTATGTTGAGAATTAAACGACATGCATAGACGTATATATGATAGTTAGTAATCGTGGGTTCATGTATAAGCTCATGCTCGTCGCCGGATGGCTTGTCGTGAGTCAGGGGGGCTGTGTACCTCTAGTCGTTAGTACTCTGCATTGACATGTCCATCTGCGATCACAATGGATCCTATGCGTCTGCACCACTAGCTGTAGATAAATCGCTGCCAGTAATGAAAGCCGAGATGTATTGGGCAGAATGACGACATAGTAAGCACAATGTCTTAAACTGGTATTGATCGATAAGTTGTTTGCATCGGATTGCATTTGATGTAGTGTATCGGTTACATTCCTCAGTATACCGCGAATGGTATTAGGTAGGATGACCCTGGCACCCGGCATTGATACTGTAGAGTAGTTAGTAAATAGCGCGGCGTATCATCTATCACATTTATCACGTAATAGATCAATAATTAACGATGATATATACACCATAATCGCAATAAGCTCTTCACTCTCTCTACCAATTCTTGAGACGGTGTCATGGCATTCATCATTTTGATCGTATCCGGGTATTTGGTCAGTGTGATGATACTTGATTTCTAGGGTGTGTGATATATCACTTGAAATATCGCACTCACAATGGACCTGTTAGATTTGGACGAGTTCTAATCATCTGAACTAATCGACTCGAATGATACGCAATGAATATTGCGCCGATGAGACAATCAATAGCCTCCCATGTCGTGCACGCGTTATACTCGCTGTCTCAGATAAAACTCTGCCTTGTTGCGTCTCCTACATTGATCTACAGTTCGCCACTGTATATATTTGCGCAATGACCAAAACTTTCATTATTGAAGTACAAGTCCAAGAAATCTGGTAGAATGGCAACGTTGATGTCTGAAAAAGTAGGGTTCAGGACCCAGCGGCCCACTCATACTTGACAATGTTACACGAGGCACTTCTGAAGCCGTTGAAGGACATACAATAGAGTGTGTATCATCTTTTCTATATCACTGTCAATGGAAACTGGAAACCATCAGATACAGTTCCTGGGACGTTGGCTTCAACTACCATAATTGGTTTTTGATGACGTGGCATTCGACATTAACCCTGCACCATTTTTTGGCCGCAGACGGTGACTGGTATGTTGTCTGGGATCGGTCAAAACTTTCCCATAAT
>SAYR01046722.1:0-59020 GCA_004382745.1 Argopecten irradians irradians | reverse complement strand
ATGTCTGAAAAGTAGGGTTTCAGGACCAGCGGCCCACTCATACTTGACAATGTTACACGCGGCACTTCTGAAGCCGTTGAAGGAAATACAATAGAGTGTGTATCAATCTTTCTCATATTCACTGTCAATGGAATCTGGATAACCATCAGATACAGTTCCTGGGACGTTGGCTTCAACTACCATAATTGGTTTTGATGTACGTGGCATTCGACATTAACCCTGCACCATTTTTTGGCCCAGACAGGTGACACTGGTATGTTGTCTGGGATCGGTCAAAACTTTCCATAATCACCGCTTTTTCGAGGAACTATCGATTTTCCTGGTGTTTCTATCACTCCACTGGCTCAGAGACACGTCTCCGGGTGATGTTCCTACTCCGACGTAGTAACCAGAAATACCACTGTTGGAATCGAAGCCAATCCAGTAAACAGAAAGCTGTGCGTGCTCCACATTAACCACATTTCCATTTTCATCCAAATCTTCATCTTCTCCAGGTACCCCAATGCGAACCTTAAAAACAGAACAGATTTCTACATACCTCTATACTTCCATAACGGTATTGAAATGAATTTCTACTCCTTAGCTAAGAGAAATTTACGTTTTACATATCTTTGTCACAACAGATATTAGTGTTCCTAAATCGGATGTTACTTTTCGAAACCGCGGCAGTCAAACGGAGAACCGTAGAGACGTGGTCAAACCCGTTTGTTATATGAAGATCCCTTTATAGACCTTTTTAAGAAAGCGTGATAACAATTATTTTTCAATTGAATCAATTTAAAATTACAAAAAAAAAAAAAAAAAAAATAATAATAATAAAAAAAAAAAGCAAACGCAAAAGGAACAACTAAGGACCAAGAGATATGAAATTTGAAAACGATATTTCTCATTCCTTGACGGATAACGTAAATAACACTTAAAATGTACAACTTGCAGTTTTTTTAATTTCCGAACCAATCCGAAAACACCAGCAAGGACAATTGATTACTACGAGGAATCTACATAAAACGTCAGGTGCCTTGTAAGAAAACGATTATACATTATATTTTCAATACATAAGATGGCTGCTTGTCAGCCAAGTTATTTGATCGATTCTAAATTCAAAAAGTACAAAAAGGGACCAACGGAAAAACACAATGAAAAAAAGAAATTATGCGAGTGTGTCTCTAGAAAAACAATATTGTAATATTATCGAATTAAGTTCAGAGTATTTTACATCAAATGAAGATCAAAATTTTGTTGAAATATACATTTGATATTTGATATACCTAAAGTATCGTGTTCCAATGAACATTATAGAAGATATGTAAAAGTCGAAATAGCTGTAAGCATACTACATACAAGTATTAACGGAAGTAGCTTCCCAAAAATCTAAGTTCGCTTCGCGGAAGTTTTACCCTTTGATTGGACAGAATATGGAAATTAAACAATGATATGACGATATTGTTTTGCAATTTTAATTGTTTTGTTAAAATGTAACAGAAGAGGAGAAAATGTAGCGGCCAGACTGTTATTCGAACCCGGGACCCTCAGAACACCAACCGACTGAGCTACCTGGTCACCGATTATCGACCAAGTCCAATTCCGCAACAGAAAGCAATTTTATTATTTGTGAGCTTGTGTTAGTGCAAGGTAGCCAGGTCTAGTACAGACGAAGAGTTTTAATATTGCTTTTGCTACCAACAAAATAAAATGGGTTGTATGCAGCGATTGCTAAGCTCAAGGAAAAGGCAATGAAAATATTAAACTTAATCTCATATGTTTCTGCGTTTTTCTATGTTCCGTTTTCATTCCACTTTTAGTATTATTGTCATTTGTTTCGTGTCCCGTTAATTAACATCTACGCATTGTCTGATTATTATTGTTACACGATGGTGATCTAAATTAAATAACAAATATAAAAATAATGTCTTAAACATGGTGTAATACAACATATATATTTGTTCCGTCTGTAAATGGAACCAGATTTCATTAAAAATGTCCTATTAATTTCTAGAAAATACTTATTCAGAATACTTTTACCATGAATGCTAGTTCTACACTGAAATCTAAACGGATACAAGCGCTGTGCGACCATGCACGATTTATCAGAAAGATGGCGTCCGAATCAGAACAGATTCAAGTCTGTTTCCGTAATTCGTTTTAATATTACTTCAAAGAAAAAGCGATGCTTGTTCAAGTGTTCTTGATACACGACTATCCTGCAAGATGGCGTGAATTGCTTATGAAACTAAATGCATTTATTGCCACAGTATATTTATTATGAGGAATCATTGGAAATTATTAAATGACTGATAATTTGCTGGAAAACCCGCCAAACTATAACACTCATTCGGGTTTTCAGAATAGATATACCATGAATGCTTGTTCTCTACTAAAATATCGATAGATGCAAACCCTGCGTGGCTACGGCTTATCAGGAAAATGGCGCCGAAATCCCGGACATATTCAAGTCTGTTTCCTTGATTCGTTTTAATATTAATTCAAAAGGCAATGCTTGTAACACGTCGAACATCCGTCTGATTCAAGCGTTCTTGCTACATGGCTATCCTACAAGATGTCGTGACTTGCATACCATTCTAACTGCTACGCCTCAAGCGGCGTAGCAATAAACAACGGCCGATACATAAAGATTGTGGCAATAAGGACTATCTAGTCTTTGTCACTTGTATATACATGTACCAAGTATGATAAGTATAAAATAAAGTGATGGAGATAAAATATGGTGGTCAAACGTAAGTCAAACTGACCTGGTTTAAGTTTGCGACACACCGTCTCAATTACGGGAACCAGACTTATATTCCCATGGTGTGGGACTCATTATAATTGAGGATTTAGAGCCATTAGAAATGAAGAGCTTATGTTGAAAGTTGTATGGTCTACAACATTCGCCCTTTTTGTTATAGTGATAACTACTTAAGTGTTATACATATTTTTCGCCGTCTGTTGTGAGTTATAAACTTTCTGATTTTAACACTTTTTATAAAGTTGCAGTACTGGAAGTATTTTAAATAATGAAAGTAAAAAAATCTGTTTATCGTGTACACGAGGAGAATAGGCTCGAATTATTCCGAACTCTTCCAAACATCGTCACGACAATCTCGAAGTAATACGAGAATTGTGTAACCAAGATAACATGTTAACAGTTTTTCATAAACAAAAAATGTGGTCGACCTTAGCAGACTAAATCTACAAAGAAAATAATGCTCAAACATTAAAATACTTGATACACACAATATTTTACGCCGATGTGTGAATTAGATGCTTCAAAAACTCACTCTATGGGCATATATACGATGGCCCATTTGAGCCTGTCAAATTACAACTACCTGATTAAATAAGTTGTACATTTATAAATTGACAAAGTGTACATGACCATTTACTCTTAATTAGTTGTACATTTATAAATTGACAAAGTGTACATGACCATTTACTCTTAAGTAGTTGTACATTTATAAATTGACAAAGTGTACATGACCATTTACGGTGGGCAGGGCAAGGTATCGGCGTGAGTTATTGGGAGACTGGTGAATGGGGATGTTAAATTACAGGCTTGACCTTTGGTTCAGCTTTGATTAATATTGCAGCGATAACGTGACAAACAATAAAACGCAGACCACGTCCCCACGTTGTTTTCTGTATACAGACAATTATATCTGCTGAAGTCATGTTTTCAAGACAACACCTAAGTTGCATTTGTATGTTTATAGATAAAATTTGAAGACCACATACTATATAACTCTCTGCATTTACAGGAAAGTCGAACTGATGATAGCCTGCGTTTTATTGTTTGTCACGTTATCGCTGCAATATCAATCAAAGCTGAACCAAAGGTCAAGACTGGAATTTAACATCCCCATTCACCAGTTTCCCAATAACTCACGCCGATACCTTGCCCTGCCCACCGTAAATGGTCATGTACACTTTGTCAATTTATAAATGTACAACTACTTGAGAGTAAATGGTCATGTACACTTTGTCAATTTATAAATGTACAACTACTTAAGAGTAAATGGTCATGTAAACTTTGTCAATTTATAACCGTACAACTTATTCAATAACGTAGTTGTAATTTGACAAGCTCAAACGGACCATCGTACATATACCAACATACAGAAACGTAAAGAAACACTTACTAGTTACCTCGCTCACCACATGCAGGTCGTGTCGACGTCAGTCACGTTATACGATTCGGAATCACGACAAAACGCAAAGGTACTGAACATAGCGTGATTGAAGGCGCTTTATTCAAAACCAGGAATATACGATCCCGAGATTTCGGCTCTCTTATTGGCCGACATATGTTTTGTATCCATGTTCAAATATCAAATGTTTATGCGACAAATCGTTACAGTGAAATTCGCATGAAATATAACACATTTACATTATACTACTGTATATTTACATTCAGAGTGTTTCGTCACTATATGAATCACCAACTGACGAAAACAAACATTTGCCTATAAAAACACTTTGAATACACTATGAATACAACGATTCTCGTGCATCGATCAGCTGATTTCAAACAATGCGCCAGTTTCATATCAATAGAAATAGTCCCCCACAATATTTTAATGTATAATATCTAATGTGTTGTTTCTGGATATAGAATAAACTAAGATTTACTGTAAAAAGTAAATCAAATCTTATTTAAACTATATTTCTTGTTTATCGTTTGTCATTTGCAAAAAAAGGTCGACCGGAAGGCCTAAGCTTGAATACGCGACGTTGTGGAACGACTTCGTCATCCAGCTGTTCCATTAATTTCGTTTCTCGTCGTATATTTGTAATAATTTTAAATACAATATAAAAACCTTTCAATGATTTTTATTTTCATATATTATTCTAATGTAAATATATGGATTGAATGTATTTTTCTAATTTTCATAGCGGCAATGAATAGCAGAGGCTATTTATATATCCCATGGAGAGCGTTCTCATACAACTAATGACAACAGGCCTGTTACGCACTAACCTTTTTCACATCCGGTGGTGACGTATCGATGATGACACCAGGAGACTCATGGAAAGTTGACAATAAGGCGTTGTTTGTAGAAATAACTTTGACGCTGTACATCGCTCCATCTTTTAAGTTCAGATTATTTAATCTCAATGATATCAAACCAGTTTTCTCATGTAACAATTCATGTTGTTTGTCGTTGGGCCAGAATCTTGATTTAGATCCATGCTTCATTTCCTGAATGTAGAACAGATGGTGACTAATTCCAGACTCTGGATCCGACACTTTCCATGAAATATCTAACTTGGAGCTGTTTGACTGATATCCACTGTCCGAATCACGAAGGTATTCCATTACAGGGGCTGTGTGATCAACCAGGAATCCGTCAGTAACTACACTGGTCTGGAGACCAGCACCGTTATAAGCTGTAAGTGTCCAGAATATGACGTCATTGTGTTCCATGGTTACTGTGTGGTCAGTGAAAACATTAATATCTTCATTCAAAGCAAATGTTTTACGTAATTCACGATTCACCAATATATCTGCTTCATAATGATCAATATTACTCTCCGCATCTGTAAAGTTGTTCCAGTTAACAGACTTTGTAGCTGATTCGGATGAAAACTGAACGTCATCAAAGAGGCCATCGTGTATCCATCCGTCGTTAGGAGGGGTAATGTCAATCAGAACTGTATAACATGGATGTTACTGACGTCATCAAAAGAAGGAAACATACTCTAATACAATAGTTTATTTTAATCTTTTGTGAATTGGACGAAACTTTAAACTATATTTAAAACTGCATAATTTCATAAAAGACATCAACGAAGCAGAAAAATAGTTACATTATATCTCGATGTTTTTTTCTAGTTAGATTTGAGCAGGAAACACTTACCACCATTAGAGAATCCATTGACAACTTTCTGATTCAGCGCGGAGTTATAAGCGAAAACAGTCGAAAAGTAGGTCATGTTGTGTTCCAGGCTGAGTCCGGTACTACATACATGTTTCTCGTGGTGTGTTAGATTCCGGAACTGTACGATGTCATCTCGACCACCTTTTGTGCCGACTCCCCATTTAAATCTAAAATTTCAAAACACAGCATTTCAGGAACTCTTACATGTAATAACGTTTCGTTATCAAGAACAAAGGAAATAGAGTGTTTAAGCCAATTAAAAATATAAATGTGGCTCTTATCTTATTCGACACATTGCTCTCTAATCCGCATAAGTACTTACGATGATATTTGAATTTTATGCAGCTAGCTAAAATAATTTTGTTTTATCCTTTAAACAATGACAACCAAAATCAATGCCTCACTATGTTTTAATAGCAAAGAAAATAAAACACAAAATGATCTACTTACTTAGCTATTCCACTTTCAGGATCATAAAAGTCCACCCAGTTAGCACAGATTGTCGTTGTATCGTATTGATACTGTGTGTCTGACTTTATGATGGCTCCGTCATTGACGATACCTAGTAAGGGAGTTGTTCTGTCAATCATGATAGGATCGTCGCCATGGCCGCTGGTGAATAACCCGACTGTAAACAACAATACTTATTAAAAGCATTATTATCAATATCTTTTGGGATTATGAAGTCATAGACAAAAAAACCAGAAGGATATTCTTCATAGACCTAAAAACGGAAGGACATTCTTCATAGCGTAAATAAAAAAAAGAATGTACGTCCGTTTTTTTGTCTATGACTTCATAACCCCAAAAGATATTGAGAATAATGCTTTTAATTTAATTCAGATAACTCACTCAGGTACTAATTGGGCTTACATTTCCATGGTTTTACTTACTTTTACAATAAAACAAATTGCGTTGTGGCACAGTGATATCTTATCTAATAATTCAATTTGGCCAATGACTGTGCCGCTTTTAAAATTCCCCGTGAAACCGTTTTGTATATATGACGTCATAGTATTTGACGTACAGTTCTTTCGGTCTATGTAAAAATATCCTCAAAGTTCTAACCAATAGAATTGACTCAATTGAGTGTAGCATATGAATTAAATTATAATATACTACGTTTGGTTTTATTCAAATGGATTTACGTTTTATCAACACGTTAACTATTTTAAGTGGATTGTATGTGGTGTAAATGTTTGCATCATGTGTTCTTTGGAAACTATAGTATCTCATGTAATAGAAAAACAATAGGCTTACTAAAACACAGTTCTTAACCATTTTCCTTTCTCATATTATCTCTGCAATAATCAAGAATGTCAAAAATGATTTCAATTACATGCATGTCGATTACTAATTTTGATACTTATATATATCAAATTTCAAATATCAATTTTATACAAGACAGTCTTTGACAGGTATACGAGTCACCAGTTCCATTATTTTTCACATAGGAATGAAATGACTATCGGATGACAGTATATAAATTAATTTCCATTATAACCTCTTACCATTATTTTCGACACGTAATCGTATCCATGCATATATGCCTGGAGTAAGATCAAAATCCTCCACACCAACAAAAGGGTCATCCCAAGCAACCAAGGGGAATTCGGCGTAACCCCGAACATCAACGTCGTGCTTCGTTTTACCGAGGCCAAACTCGATCAGTTTAAGATTGGATTGTTTGTCAAATGCAGTATAATAAACAGCCAGTATATCAAAACTCTCGTCAAAGTAAACGCCTGTGACGTTTTGAAAAACCGGCGGTGTTGTGTCAATGTCGATCGGAGTTGTGTGGCAGACTGTTGTCACTAAGGCGCCTCCATACACGACATTGTTGATGGCACTAACCGTGACGTAATACTGCCCATCAGGTAGGTAGAGGTCCTTAGTGTAACCAGTGTGTGTCCAGTATTTATTGTGTGATAAATGGCTGTGTGGATCTCTCTCTTTTACAATGTCAGATCCACATATCGCCGTACCAGCCCACCAGGTGTATCCCCATATACCAGTCTCATTGTCATGAAATCCGTCAAAGTTTACTACAACAGTAGCATGGACCTCAATTACACAATGCACATAGTAGAAATGTATAATCGTTATATTACTTATGTCCCATGCATTTCTATTTGATGTTTTACGCACGCACGAAATGATCATCACTTTTTTATAGAATAATGTGTGACCTTTTTACCCTTTTCACTGATAATGTTTTAGATAAAAATGATAATAAAATGATATGTACCTGTAAGATAATGATTTGCCAAGCTGTAGAGTAGGTCAATGTGGGGTATATGTCCATTGAAAACAGTTTCGCCATTCTCTCCATCTCGTATTATTCTTTATCGAAGGAAATCAGATAGACAAAATAATTTTAAGTCGACATTCAACATAAATGTTTTGTAATTGATAAAATCATCACACCAAATAAACGGATGCATTTTAATGTTTGGTTATCAGTTATCATATCTGAGATGTACCAAAGCTACTTCAAATGATAACGTCATATTTCACTGAACTGAGAAACTAAATTTCTCCACAGATCAAAATAAACCGCACCTACCTGTGGTTGGGTATGTCAGAGACGTCTATACACCTCTGTGTTACGGCAGCATCACATCTATCCGCTTGTACAGTCTCTGTACATCCCATACCCAGAGGCCCTGTCTCTGGTGTTGTAAAATCCACTATGGTGCCAGATGATTTTAAAAAGCCGTTATATCCAAGTACATTGGTAACATGGACATTGATGAAGTAGGTTAGTCCATGTACCAGAGGTAAATCAGTGTATGAGATGTATGCTGTACTTCCTATCAGCCGCTCATAGTGTGCGAAGGTTCCGCTGATTCTCCGTTTTGCTTGGTGTCCCTCCACAACAGAATGTAAATCACAGTTTTCTGTATGATACTCATAATCAAAGGCAACACATTTTTCGAAATAACTTAAGCATTCCTCCGCACACAACAGATTTGTTCTTGTTTTAGATGATGAAAACGCCGAGACAGTCAGCTTTCCAGGTTTCGGTATACTAAAGTATTTGAGATCAGATAGTTCATTTGGTCGAGGATTTTTGCTGTTGAGTGTCATTTGTTCCCAGTCTATGACCTCATTACCGTGTCCACCCGAGCTAAATCCAACAGCTTTGTAATGGGGTGTCTTCAATGGACTATCGTCGAACACTGTAACACTTCCACTTATGACACTTGGGTGGCTGGAAAAGGCGAACGAGGCATCGACCCTTCCATCTGGAATAGAATTATCGTAAGTGCTTAATTGACATGTAGTGAAGACTTCCAGACCCTCACTATTTCGTGCTTTGACCGTCCAGTATAACGGTACACTATTAGGTAACTCTGTAGTAGGTACCACAAGTGATGGCCCAGAGTATTCTGTCCAGTCCATTATGTCTGTTGTCTCAGGAGTTGTACCGATAGCGTAGAACATGTGGACGTCACTGACTGGATCTGAGGCTGATACTTCTAACTGAAACGCTGTGTTCAATGGTGATCTGTTCTTAACCTGTGTAACACTGCATCCTCCCACCCCGGGTGTGACTTCAGAATCAATAACAGGTGGATCTGTATCGGCTTTGCTGTCCTCAATATTGAAGATAGGAATATGTATGGTAGGAGCACTATATCGCCATAAAACTCCAGAAAATAAAGTCTTAGTGAATATCCATATATCTAACCTCAAAAATGCTTTAAGAATAATAGTGACTGGAACGAGTTCCAAATCAAGCCGTTTTCTGAAAAGGAAAACGTAAACATCAGACATTGGTATTACTCAATCTCTCTATTCACACAATTAAGATACTATGCTTCCATATGATATTCTTTAAACATCAAATAAAACCCGCAATGATACTGATATTAATTGTTACCTGGATATGTCAGAAAAAATAAACGAGTGACTAAACTCCTTCTACATTTATTACATTTTCTGAGTTTGCATTCTACAACTTCTGCAACAGTATTGCTCGGCAATACCATTTATACTTGTAGCAAGGTAAGGGATCTCTTCTCTCAGTTGCTATGGACAAGAAACTGTTTAGAAATATCAGGTCTTCATACGACCTTGAATGAAGGACATTGTCATTAATTAAAAATACTTGGTAGCCCTTCACTCCAGCATGCTACGTATCAGGTATATTTCTCTATGCCTCTTAGTTATTGTCATTTAAAATTTTACTTATTTGAGGGATGAGACTTTAAATGAAGGTCAATGTCATTCACATTCATTTGGACAAATTAGGGAGCCAGGATGCTACAGGTCCAACATCAGGTGTGTAGGCCTTTTAACCATTGGCAAGAAGACGTTTATAGATTTTAGCCTCTTTAACCCATATGAACTAGATTTAAAGTAATTTATTTCAACAAACTTTATGCCCGCGTGCTATTAGCCATATCAGAACAATGAGCTTTTTGGTTTTTGAGAATTCATTTGTATGGACAATCTACGGACGGTGGACGGTGCAAGGCGCACTACAACGGTCGAGGTACGATCACTGTATTATATAGATAAATCAATAAACAAATTGACAAAATAGCTGTGAATGACTGTGTTTTATAATTACATTGTAATCATGATCTTACCCAATACTTATCGGGAATTTGTTGAATTTGAAAGTTATTGTTATTGGAAACTTTGTAGTCATGAAGCGGCCCTCTATTGAAAGTCCTCCTGTGAAAATCAGGAGTTGTATACCAACTGATCCTTTTAACCTCAACGCCACAGAAGGCGTCACAACTCCCTACAATGGATAAAACACAGAAAATAGTGAGTCTGTTTGTAATTAGCTACACGTATTAATCATAATCAACGTGTATTCACATCGCATTATATAATCAGAAATCATCAGTATTCACTATACAATATCTTATATTAGTCAAGTAAAAACAGAATCGTTCTCAATAAGTGTCCGCTTGTGATGCTAATGCTTTCTGTTTGGATTAGTAAAAAGGGTCAAACAAAACTTATTGTCGATATAAAAGAGTATCCGTTTAGTACTCTTTAACCATAACAGTAAAAAATATCGAATTTCAGCTATACATATTCAAGATAAACATGTGTTTTGATCGATAAAAAGCGATTAAGCTATACCCACACAAGAAGTAAGAGAGGTCTGCATTAGAACATTAAGGAAAATAAAGTTGTGGTAAACCTCAATTATTAAAATCAAAAATAGCAACTGACGTTGTTTTCCAATAGGTCAACAAGAAATGAGGAGCATGGTTATATTTCTTCAATGCTTTCGGAAACATTGTAAAAATCAAAATTCCTTAATGACTACCTTCAGCTATAGGATTACAGTCGGATAGAGCCTTGTTGGAGAGATCTATTAGGTGATTTCAGCGATCTATGGTTAATGAGAATGGGCTATAAAATATATTATGTACAATGCTTTTCTGCAATCAATCGATATATTGGAACACATTGAATTCATCATTACATATCCTAGAGCAGGAATAGGTTAGGATACTTGGTTAAAATTGATAAAACTGCAAACATCCACGTACCTTCGCGTGCATGCTTAGTATACATAAATCAATACCAACTGAGACTCCAAGTAAACCACCAACCCGGAATTCTAGAAATAATAAAAAAAAAATATAATTAAAAAGGTAAAACAATAAATATTTAAAATAAAAATAACAGTTTTCAGCAACAGAATGAACTTGAACTGTTTGAATTTCAAACAATTCTATTACATCAAATGATTCAATTTTGGATTGGGCAGCAGGCAAAGCCTATATATTTTTAGAATGGACACAAATCGTACCTGAAAACACTTATAAATAATAATGGACATATAGAAGCAATTCCCTATAGCGATGGATAACATGCATATCTTCCTGTTGTGTTAAATAGTAACTAATAATGGTTAATTGGTCTGTATTTAATATTCCTGTTATCAAAGGATCTGATTTTAGTTTAAGTTACTCACTAAATGACACGCATAGTGTACGTACTGAATACAACAACGATGGGTCCAATGGTAGCTCTCGTTTGTATTTTAAAGAAGGTAGCTTTAATTGGTGGAAGGTTATTGTCGCCTCCAGAACACGTGTCCTTAGAGTTAGGGAATGCATTCGCCAGTACCTGTGTGGCTCCTTCACTGAACGACTTCTCGATCAACTACAATAGTGATTGGTAAGAGATATACAATGTCTTTGTATAATCACATAAAACATGTTATCTAAATACATTTAGTATTAAATACTTTCTTCATGGTGGCAAGGAGGGATTAGTGATTCAAATAAATTAATTGTCATATTTTATATCAACTGCCCTCTTCACCAAAAGCATCAAGGATAACCAGCACATTATGGTGATTGGTCTGTAGAAGACCTTATCTGTCAGGGATTAGCTAAATCTTTACCCTCCTGTACATAACACCATTATGACCTTATCTGTCAGGGATAAGCTAAATCGTTACCCTCCTGTACATAACACCATTATGACCTTATCTGTCAGGGATTAGCTAAATCGTTATCCTCCTGTACATAACACCATTATGACCTTATCTGTCAGGGATAAGCTAAATCGTTATCCTCCTGTACATAACACCATTATGACCTTATCTGTCAGGGATTAGCTAAATCGTTATCCTCTTGTACATAATACCATTATGTGCATACGATGAGCCTCTGAAATAACGATAGCATATGTTTTAAAAGTATTACATACAGTTGCTTCATGTATATACATTATTATATATGTATATAATAAGTATAATTGCATTTTGTTTATTAAAATAAACCATACTGAAGAATTTGTAATTGATAATAATAAGTAGCATTGCACTATAGTTTGCTATTTTGAAAGTAAAGGAAACGATTCTTTTGAAATGTCAATCAAGTGTAAAAGTTTTGGGTATTCAAATGTATATACTTCGTACAGTGATTTTTAGGTTCGCTGACTCTGTGGTTCTGTCTAGAATTCCAGTGCTGGCTACAGATCAATGACAACACAATAGGTAACGTTCAACAATTTATCATAATGAAATAGATGAATGGATGAAACACATAATTTACAACGGAAGGGCAGACTAAATCCCTAATGTAGCTGTATTAATTAGATCTATCAAAGAAACACAATTTAACAAAGGATGACGATTTATATATCAGACCTATATTATCCGTGCGCTGTGCATAACAACCACCGGTCCTGACCTTGTAACTTATCACATAAAAATACCCTGACTACTAAAGTTAACACATGACTACAATGGGAGAAGGCCACCCATTCCCCAATAATACTGCACTTATCTACTACATACTGTCAAGTTGGAGTAGGTGCAATAAGGGTCCCCATCTGAGATTGTCTTTATTTTGATACTATATATACATCAATATATGGGCATTATGAAAAAGACAGCTTCAATAAATTATGTTATGTTGTTGCCTAGCAATAGGCCTAGCAACGAGTATACAGTATTTTTGCTAAAACACACTTTTGAATTGCTTTTAAGAATTTCTAACTTGTATATTAATTTAGACACTTTCAGAAAGTTTGTATTTTATGATGTGTATGAGGAATCATCGAAATCATGTCATGTTTCATAACACCTGACCATATTATAGCCCATATTGACACCATAGCAACCATTTTTTCTCCACAGCAACAACACTCTGGCCAATGTGAAAACTACGTTTGTTCAAGCCATTTTTGCAAGAAAATGTATAAAAAGGCATAAAATGTCTTAAATATATCGTGTTTTAACCAATCTACAAATACTGTAAGTGGGAAATCATTTTTGATTACGAAAATATCGATACTTAAATCCTTTGGAAAGCTATATTTGTAAGATTTGACATTGTTTGAATTTCTATACATTCTGGGGCCATAATTGCCGCTTATTGCACCTACTCCTTTAACTAATACACTATTAAGTACATATTACTAACCTGCTAGAGTATAAAGAGACGAGTCAGCCAGCTTCGTGAAAGCTTCTGCTAGACTGTCGCATAGAACCAAAACACCTAGCTTAAAAGTGTAATTTGACCATATGTCTCTAAATACACGTGCAAGGTGTCAAAATACTTCAGGTAAGACTACAGGTAAATATGTAACAAAAATAACTTGATCCAAAAATCTCAGCCAATCACAATCGTCAAAAGGGAATATCCCAGATTACAAAATGAAGTCGACGAAAACAAAACAAACGTACGCTGGACTACATAATGTAAATACAACATGATTTCAAAAATATACACGATGTGAGTATTTAGAAATACAAATCTTTTACATAAGCATTAAATGCAAAACATTATCTCCCTGGCAGTCTCTTCATGACTTTAATGTTTAGATTAAGAGTTTTAGGTAGTTAGATGACCATGATTCGATGTCTTATTCCTCATTTAAATCGTAGCATCGATAGCATTGTATGTAATTGAAGAAAGCACTGAAATTCACAAAATATGGTCATTATTTGTTTTCTATCACAAACAAACCTTGCAAAATATTTTGATTGTCTCATATTTACCGATTCCAAAATAAATTTCCTAATCGAATCTGCTATTTTCAATGTTTCGTCATCTAGTGCTCCAATCTGGGATAAAGAATCCAAAAATGTCCGCCAAGTCATTTGCATGAGTTCAGCTTTCCAGTCAGTATCAATGCCTGTGTATAGTCAAAATAAAACAATCATTGCATAGTGTCGGACTTACATAAACACATCTACCACCAACCTTAGTGTCAGAGACAAACTAGTACAGAGAGATTCCACTTTAAATCAAGGTTTGACTTCTGATTTGAAATATCATATGTACCGCAATATTTACATTCACCATACGTGAGTAAGTCCTGCTGACAACGGTCCTGACTTACTGATGTTGGTGTAGACGTCCGGAATGTCCACTCTTGCGTTGTTTATGATGGTGAATGGTTGCAGACACGATGTATGACACTTTACACAAAGAGCACCTTCTATAGTGTAGTATATAGCCCCATTGTCTTCCTCTCCCTGGATCGTTAATGTTAACACATACGGTTCCGAGTCCGGGGTATCAACAGTCACATCAGATAGGGTCACGGTGTGCAACTCTCCTACAACAGTCGTGGATAATATTGTTAAGATATATTCAAATGTCGTAACTGTTATGGGAATGACTCATTATGACCCTTGTACAATTGGCTTGTATTGTCCACAGAAACATTATTAGACGTGATAAGCACAAGTTATAACATTAAGGCACCAACCATTGAGTGATACTGTTGTGGTCAGATGTGTGTCTGTGATATATAACAGAGCGGTACGTGGATCTACGGTCATATCCAGCCTTACAACAGGACGGATACTACCGATGTTGAGTGGTAACGCGCATGCCAGTCCTGTACAATCTGCTCGTGCTTTACATGCAAGTCCTGTACCTTTACCGATAATGCCTTTAAAGTTAGGACAATCTGCAATATATATACACATATATAATGTTTTGTATTATCAGCATTAAGACTGACTGAGTAAAAATGCAAACGCATTTGGTAGTGGGTGAGCTAACAAATTACTATAAAGTTAGCTGCCCCTTCCGTGATGTCACGCATTATATAATTGTTTCATAGTTCTTAATATCCAGAAAACATATTCATTTTTATTACAAATTCCGCCGGATATCCAATGACTTCGCCCGTGTAATATATTTGGATATTTCACTAAACAGTGTAATATAACCTTTTAATGGCTGGAAATGTATTGTGACGTTACGACCTGACGTGAGTAAACAATGATGTGAAATTAAGATTCGAGGACTTTGTGGTGACAAAATGGAGGTCTCTGGTGGATTTTGCAACATATTTGATATTAAGAGTCTTCAATATAATGGTTGTTGTAGTTAGATGTGACAAAAAATATCTGAAATTTGTGTCCATTTCATATGAGATTTTATGAAACACGAAATTTAATTTTTTGCCAAAAAACCGAGTTTGATATACTTGCCAAGCTCAAATCTCAATATAGCTTCGTGTATTGTTAAATGCCAATCGCCGTACAGATCCTGCGGGAGGTCCTTAAAGAAACTTTGTAGTTGTGGTATGGAGAGGGTACTCGGGTCCTGGAGGGATATGTCTACTTCGGCCAACTGAAGCTGTCCAACCATTCCATCGAGTTTCATTTGTAAATCCATGTCCAGCATTGAATATATTTTCTCTAGCGTAAACGTTCCCATGTCAACCAGTTTGAGGATATTCAGTTCAGCTGTAATTCTGTAAATCAATGATTGAATTAGTGACCTGTTAAGCGCATGCAAAATCAATTATTGGACAAAATTAAAACTAAAAAATGAACAGTTGCACTGATCGATGTGATATTTCTGTAATAATACTTTCAGTGTCAGGTAATGAATATGAAAATTAAGATCACAGTCCGATGTATAGCAATTCAAGTCTCCTGGGTTTGATATCAATGTAAAGCAGAAAAATTATATATATAAATATTTACGTTCAGTAATGCAGTAGATCTACTAACATAATAAATGAGGATACGTACCCTTCTAATGAAAAAAGTTTCATTACATTTCCGAAATCAGGCAGTGAATGCTTAAGAGAATCAAGGGCGCTTCCTTCCGAGTAATCAATATCTACATGCGCACCATTAGTTTCAATTTCAAACGAAAAATCATCATCATCGTCATCATCACTATCATTTTCATCATCATCATCATCATCCTCATCATTATTATGTAAGGCGAATTCCTCAATCTTTTCAGCAACTATTCGTGTCACCTCTGTATAGAAATCTTGAAATGATCCTCCTAAATTATCGATCTCGATGGTTTGCAAAACATGTTTAAAGTAGAAGTCCTTGCATTCCAACACCAATTTAGGAGTAGGCATTAATCTATCAAGGAATCTGGAGGGATCAATGTACTTTCCATCCTCTACTTTACGAACAGAGACATGAATGAAGTTTGGTTGACATCTAGACTTCAATACTGTGGCGATGATTTCACCAGCCTCAACAAATGTCCCTTCAGCAGATATATAACTGATAGCTTCGGCATTCTCTATAACTATTTCAAATTCTTGCAGTCCGTCATCGGTTGGTAAGACGAGGATGCGACTGGAGCTTTGTTTAAACACTCTTCCATTGACAGGGTTCATGAGCTGAAAATACCGTAATATAGAAAATAATAACATTGCGGTTATCACTCAATACCATATATGCTCCCAATTCTCATCGGCTAACACATGGTCACATAACATATCGCCTCATTGTTTTTATTTAAGAATCACCGATATTTCTTTTTTTGAACATTATTTAGCCCAGGTGGAGTTCTTTAGGGTGGCGTCATATGGACATCAATTTTGAATTAATATGCAATTCAGATAATATTTTTGATATTTGTAACTAATATTAAACGTAAAGACGTTTGATGCGGCCCAAATGGTTTTATACCACCATGGTAGTATTAAAAATAGAATATATGACCTCAGGCTACGCCCTCTGTCATAACACCATTTGAACATCTACAAAGATCCATAATTGATTGATATGCAATAAATAATAATGTTGAAGTGGTCGAAATGTGAAAAAAGTACCAAAATATTATCACGCTCGAATCAAAGTTTTCTTAATGAAAAATAAGCTTTAATGATTGATAGGAAAGTACCTGTCTATCTAAATTTATTAAGACGTCCACACCAGTAGTTTCAAATTCGTCGTTAGACGTCGTAGGCCATATTCCTTGACCACAATCTGATGTCTCAGGTCGACGGCGTGTCGGGAAATCTTTGTGGAATTTCGGCCCAAATACCCGTTGTACTAAGGTGATACTTCTTTGAACACTGTCTCAGAAAGAGGCGTATATCACTTATTTATATAAGTTTGATAAATGTTCTGATTTTCCAAAAATGCTTTGGCTACATCCCGGTCATATTGAGATCAATAAGACGTTTAATATAATTGTACATTTCTAACTGGTGCTATAATTAACTGAATCGCTAGCTTTTTTAGATTTAATTCACAAGCAATATTTATGTAATTCATAATGTTCATTCTGACTTACAATCTTACTCTTATAACATATAATTCCGTATGCAATATACATATCGTGATCAGTATGCATTCATGTATACATATATATCCACATATAATGTCTATAGGGTTGTTTATTTAAGCGTGTATGGTTTATGTAATCCTGTGTTTGGTGTTATGTACGGAAGCTGGGTTACAAGCCATTTTGAAGTGAGTTCATGCACGAGAGGATATATATTAAGGTAGAAAGACGAGTCCATGTACAGAACTTAGACCAAGCGTTTAAAAGATCTAAACAAAATAATGTATCCAATACTGTTTAATTCATGAATAGCTATTGTTATATGATACATGCTATGGAATAAATAAAACTTGTGTCAGTGGTGTGATGAGTGGGAGCCCCTGTGACAGAATGTTTTTTATATTATTGAAGGCTGAGCTAAAGGCCTCAACCCTGCCAGCCATCGAAAATGTGAAATCGCTACTTACAAGTATTTTAACGATGTGTAGGAGGATTTCAGAGACGAATAAATGTCTATAACGTCCTTCACTTTATCAAAGATCTCTTTCCCAAAATCTGACGAGAAAAAAGTATCGCTGACAGCACCAAGTACAATTCGTTGGAGTTCTTCCTTTGACCACAGAATCTGCTTTACCTTGAAAGGCAAGTGTTAAAAGCTATTTTGTTTACTATTT
This sequence comes from Argopecten irradians irradians, assembly GCA_004382745.1. Taxonomy (NCBI): domain Eukaryota; kingdom Metazoa; phylum Mollusca; class Bivalvia; order Pectinida; family Pectinidae; genus Argopecten; species Argopecten irradians. The sequence goes on along the minus strand of SAYR01046722.1, from coordinate 40,471 downwards.
TTTGTTAATAATTTGATTTACATATATGTCCATTACAGAGGCGTATTATTTAATGGGATTGAAGAAAACTGTAATGACGATAACGGTCATGGTGTATAAATTATCTGACGTCAGCAATAAGCTTGCAATTGCAAAGTCGTTTCAGGCACCATATCGATTTTGCCTTTGTACTACATAAAATGCATTGAATAATTTTAAATTCCTTAAAATAACAAAACATGAATCAGTATAGAAATGTGAGTTTAAGAGCAAAAGAGCAAAAAGTTAGATTATTTTCCACCATGAAAGTGAACGTCGTAAATCTATCTTATCACATCTTTTGTGTTAATAATGTGCAACATTTTCATGCTACCATAGAGGAGATGCAGTCCGAAAGTTCAGTTTGGTCGTTGTCCTCAGAGTCTGCAGTATCGTGCATAGATGCATTCACCACGGCGACAAAGTTGTTTATTTCTGCAATTATATCCATCAACTCGGCCCCATAATTTTGCCAAAATGGACTTCTTCCTATAATGAAAAAAAAGTAATCTGCTGTTACCATATTGAAGCTTTCAATGCAGAAACACACGTTAAAAAATACCATGTACACATGCATGGTGCTTTCAAAATCTTTATCACATTAAAGTATGAAAAGTAATAGAGAATTCAAAATGAAGGATAGAAAATGACTCTTAATCTACTTCATGCCAAGTGTTTTAATACTTACCCGATATTGTTAGAAGTGATTCCATCATAACGTTTTTGAAATCCATGAACATTCCGATAGATATTCTAATACTGAAATAGACAAAATGTCCAGTCATGTAACTATGATACCGTAAACAGAAATAAAAGTGTGCATCATCTCAAAATCAGTCAAAATAATGGTTTTATAAATACTTACTCAAGAAGGCTCTTTGCGAGAGTGGTTACAGCCTGGATTGGAGAGGTCAGAAACGACGTGATAGCAGCTATGATTTTCTTGAGGCTCTCGACGAACTTCTTGGCAATATATGGGAGTGTAATTGCAACGGCATCAATTGTTTTCTAAAATCAAAGCATCAACTAAATAATTATATAGGTTTTACAAATGTATATCATAATCCGTTAGTTAGAAACGCGATAAGGTTTCCGTCTTCGGTATGCATACTAGAAACATTGTAAATTTTCTCTTAATACCAGCTTTGTTTTATTTATTTATTTTGTTTTTTCCTTTTTTTATCATTTACATTTTATTGATTTTCATCAAAACATGACATCACAAACATAAAAGACAATACACAATCAAACTGCCGGATTAACATACAATATTTAATATACATGTATACAGATCTACAAAATCATATGTATTCATACCAGCATGATACTAACCTGATAAAACGTCATGATATCCTCCTGGACGTCAGTGATGAAGTTACGTACTTTAGTGACGACTCGCTTTAGCTGATCGATCCACGGAACTCCGCCATATTTGTACAAAGTTTTGATATGATCAATAAACCTCAAAGTCACTTGCCTTAACATTGTCGGTATGTGTTGTAATAAATGGATTATGGTATCAAAAACTTTCTGAATTCCTCCATCTTTAAGAAAGTTCAATATATTTATGAATGCGTTGACAGCGTTGACAACGGGATTTATCACCGAGACGCTCACTTTGTCAAACAGGTTAGCCAGATCACCGATGTCGTTGATCCCAAACTCCTAAATAAATATGTTTAATAACATTGTCATTTTACAACTGTTTGATAAGGAAATTGTACGATTAAAACCTACAAAAATAACATCCTTTGAATAAAACTGATTGAAAAATACGACGGTTATAACTTTAAAACATACACTACTCAGTTTTTTTTAACAAATTTGTAATTGTAAAAATATTTAGTTCATCCCAAAAAATACATAGATTCTCATACAGTTTAGATTGTCCCAAAGAACATTTCATATACCATATGGTTGGCCTTAGAATTGAATGTTAAAGTTATTCCGACAACTTATAAAGTTTCCATAGAATCGGATCATTAAACATTTTGTGCAAAGTGTATATACATACTATTTTATAAATCCAAAAGCCTTAAATAAGTAATTATTTAGCTATTTCAATATTACATTGAACAGTTACTTTTTATCGTGATATATGTTTATAGTGTTATGAGCATCCCGAAAAGTAAAAAAAAAACAATAATAAAATATAATTATCCTATGTAAATATCTATGAAAATAAATACGATGATATCGATATAGGCTAAATGTCATGCAGCGCTTGCTCATCGTAATCTTAATCTAATGCTATTGAACAGTATGGACATGCTTGCCTTCAGAATATTCATGTCGTAACCGACGTGACCCTGAAAGCACATCTTGGCGTCTAGTAAAGGATATCGAAGATTCACCAATTTCAGGTTCAGAATAGCAAATGCCACATTGTAGATATCTATCTCAAAATGTCCAGACAAAGCCCCTGTTGAACAACGATAAAGAGGCAGTAGAAAATACAAACATTAATAAATCAGACAAATTAACAAAAGTCAACCAATGGGAGGTAAAACATTAAGAAATACGTTTGGTATTCTGTATTGTCGTTTCCCCAGTATACTAACAGCGGATATCTTGGCCTCCTAGTTACTGCGAAGTATCATTTAGGCCTATATAATCAATCTACGATCTTCATTGAAGGTCAAGATATTTCAGATAAAGAAACTGATTGCCCTTTATCACACCATGCTACGCATGCTTTGATAGGTATCTTGCCCTGCAAATAATTGCAATGATTTATTTATAGTTCAATTGATCCCTTCAATTTTTGATGAAGGTCATCGTTATTCATTTGCAATAATGTCATCACCCCAGTATGATAAATGAATAAAACAATTAATCTATATCTAGGTATCCTGGTTATTGAATCAGTAGAAATGCAAACTAATTTGTACTTGAGATGTGCTAATATTAAACAGCAAAAAGGATATCTTGGCTCCGACGGCAGTTCGCTTATTATAATAATACAGAAATAGTATTTTTCTGAGAGTGCTTGTGATTCGTGTGCATATTCCGTACTGAATATTTGTGATGAATTGTGCATGTAATTACATACGTTTGTTTACAGAAATAAGATATTTGACCATCATACTTATATTAGACAATAATAGCGTTCGTTGTAAAACAATCTATTTGAGATGTATTAAAAAACAATAAATATTAGCCGTACTTAATTCGAGTTGGAGATTGTTCTTGAGAGTTATTCCAAATTCAGCTCCTATAGCTGCATTTCCTATTATTTTCTGCCAGTGAATGCCAGGAAGTACAATGCTGAAGAACAGGCCATTTTCAAGGCTACCAGCATACGATATCACTCCTCTCCGTAGACGTAATAGTGTAGGGTAGGTGTAGTTTGTACTGTGGAGATAAATTATATTAATCGATATCTGTTCATAGATTTAAAGTTATTGTTATAACCTTATCTCAGTATATCAACTTATGGAAAGTCAACCTTACTTGATTTAAATCAAATATTAAAGAGTAGTCTGTCCTTATCTCCGTATATCCTTCCTCTATTGTTAACAGCAAAGAGTAAATATATATCGCATTAGTATAACATCCGTCTATAGTCCGCTTTCTAACACCAGGATTTTTAGTACAGTAAATAATAACACGGCCTCACCTCAGTATATCATCCCTCTGTATTACAGTCAGCCTCCCTTGATTTGGATGAGAACGGAGCGCCTCGTAAGCCTCTTGTTTTACCTGTTTATTGTCATCATGTAAAACGCTGTGTAGTAACGAGTCAGCACTCTGAAATACAAATTAGGTGAACGCATATTAAATAGCTGATCATGAGCATTTTTGTAATTTCTTGGTAATTGTTGAATATGTCGTTGATAACGTTCGCCTATTTAGCTATATTACAAAGCATATCTATAGCACATTTAAAGTATCGTGAACCTAGTGAAAAGATTTTAAAATGCTAAAAATATAAATGCAATAATATGTAATATATAAATGCGGCAAATTCTGTATTTACAAATTAGAGCAAATTAAAGCAATTCTGACCTAAATCAGATTATAATCATGTTTGGTATTTAGTATATGTAATGCATGTTCTTGCTGATTCCATATCAGTTATGTTATATTTTATTAACAATATGAACACGTCTTTATTGTTGTTACTTACCAAAACCTAGTCATTAATAAACGGTTGTACAAAGATTTCGCCAATGAACAAATAAAAGGACCGAAAAACCTAATCGAAATATGTATTTTTTCAGATTCTCAATCGTGTAAAGGATTCCACAGAAAGGTTTATGGTTCGGAGCCTGCTGATTGGGTATTTAAGTAAGTGTAGGCTTGGTGATATATGCAGATATAAAATACATAGGGAATTTCAATGTATTTTTGAAAAAAATTGTGCAGACTTCAATACAAAGGTACAGGAGAACCATTTAGGTGTACTTACCTCGTTACAAGAGAAATGTTTGAGACTATTGACTGCAGCCCTTCGCCACTCAGGTGGACCTGTGTTAGGCTTCATAAACGAAGTGATGTGTTTCAAAGACCTATTCATCCCAGCGTTTCCTAGAGCATGCAGTAAGGTCATTTTTGTAAGTATGTAGTGGTTCCTGATTTCGTTTGGTACCGAAGATTCCACCAAACTCGTATTTGGCCCTACAAGACAAGATGAGTAGTGTATTTTTTTCCAAAAATATATATATCACCATAGGGTAAAGACAAGCTACATACAATCTTTGCATGTTCTCAACAATCCTTTGACGTCTCATCAACAGTATTATGGCGCTGCAGTAACAATAGCATGACAAATTAGCAATGACGTCATAATGACGGCGACAACAAACTACATTTTTGTCAGGTCACGTCATACTTGCAGTGCTGTCAAGTCATTATTAGAGACACAAAGTGATGTACGGGGTAAGAGAAAAAGAAAAATTAATCCTTTTTTGGATGAAAGATAATGTCTCGGGATAAGATTATTAAGCTGTCAAAGCCTCGTGTTTAATGCTTAATCATTTAGCCCTTAAAACATTACCTTCTGTATTTAGCCATTGTTCCAGTCTGTCTATCACTTGGTCAGCGTATGATGCGTTGTGTAATTTTGCGTTCTTCACCAAAGATCCCAAACACAAACATGCTCGTTTTTGAGTGCTGGACAGACTCACTTTTGCTGGGAAATACACATATATGTTATACAGAGACGAAAACAGAAATGAAAAAGGAAGATAATTATGATTCACATTTGCTTGGTCCATATTTCAAAGAAAGTGTCGCATGATATACTAATTAATTTTATTGTGTATTGAGGTTTACTTTTTGTGTTTTCTAAATCATTTTCTTCTTTATCATCTTGAGTTCACAATATTTAAGTTATAACTTGCTCACTGTTATTTGAATTCTTCTATTACTCCAAGTATCAATGTACGTTAATACCCTCTGTTATATAGCTAAAATAGTTGCTTTTTATCTTACTCTCATATAATTGGGTGTCATCCGGAACCACTTACCAGTAAATGTCACATTAGTACCTAAACAGCTGCCCTCCACAGCACGCATCAAGGCCTGGAAAAAGAAATATTAACATTGATCGAGTGGGAGAAAGAACAACAAACACAATGAATATTGTATCGTTCCGTGTTGGCACCCATAATGTCTTGAGATATCCAAGTGTGATGAAATGGGGAAAGAAAGACCTGCATCCGTTCAAATAAATCAGGTTCTTTTTTTGAAGTTTCTTAATGCGATAAAGCCTCGCCTCCTCAATGCTAACAATGATTTCCAAAATATAGCTATAATGAGCTTGCCTCAATAACCTTGAAGCTTAAGCTTGTATTTTCATTGTCTATACCCTGTGTGAAAATAAATACAGGGAATAACCCTATCACTGCTGATGGCGATTTTCCGAAATTGGTTGTAGTGTTCTGATAAATCTGATGATATTTTGCATAAAAAATCCAAGTTACCTTGACCTTGACACGAAGAGAAAAAAGCAGAACCATTGTTAAACCCATAACTATGTATGTTTCATAATTGGAAAATCATGCTATATACTCCCTAGCATTTGGTTATCATTTATGTTTACTCAAATTTGATATCATGAACAACAGTCATAGCCTGATGAACCTTTCTTTTGCAATGGAATTCCCCCATTGTAGTATATTAAAGTTGTCACTTACAAACGATGGTCTTTCCAACGCTACTAGGTGAATAAGACATCGTTGCATGTCCTGTTCGGTAGTGTTGTTACTGTCCAGGATTAGTGTCAGTATCAGAGTCTGTGATAATCCATCCCCACGTCTAGATAACATATCCACAAACAGACCTCTTCTTTGAGTACAAAGCGTATCGTTGTCACATATTACACTTAGCTCTTCCTCCATCAGACTCCGGAAATCATCGTGCTGCAGGGATTCCAGAAGTTGCGATAGGTCATCAACACAGCCTGGATCATCTGTCGCATTGCCTAAATATGATCAATACAGTATAATATTAGGTCTAAATAGGTCCACATTCATGACAGGTTACTGTAACTTTGCTGACATTAATATTCCCTTCTCTTGATTAAACAACGACACAGTTTGGAAAAGTGCCCGTTTTAAGAACTGTCTTTTACAGGAGCATATATGTTATAGTTATGTTATAGTGATAGCTGTAGTGTCTATTACACTCACCAGTTCTGTTGTTATCCAAGATACAGCTTAACAGAGAAACCATTTCGTCGTTTACTTCCTTCAGCGCATGCGTTTCCTCTTCCTCTTCCTACAGATTGTGTGATGAAATACATACAGAACATAAAGAAACATCAACAAAAACTAAACATCGATAAAACATGATCAAATGCCTTGTTTGTTATGTAATAGTATCAAATACTTACCTGTTGAATAAGAATTGTATCCTTTATGTACAGGTCCAGTTTGTGATTCTTATTGTCTGTATCACTAAAACATAAACAAAGAGAAACTTAAACATGTTTCCTAAAAAGATGTTTCAGTGAAAATAAAAAAGACAAACTAGGCTATGCTGTTAAATTATTGAATAATTTATTGCTAACGTTTACCTTGTTTTATCAAGCTGCAGGTGTGACGTTGCATATGAGGAAAACACGTCTGGAAGATCTGGAACAAATACAAGTGAGATGGTTGCAGGTTTTCATGAATAAGAAGGACTACAATACAAAGACATATAGAAACATGTTGTTGTTTTATAGAAATGTAAGATACAATATAGAAACATGATGTTGTTTTATAGAAATGTAAGATACAATATAGAAACATGATGTTGCTTTATAGAAATGTAAGATACAATATAGAAACATGATGTTGTTTTATAGAAATGTGAGAGACAATATAGAAACATGATGTTGTTTTATAGAAATGTTAGAGACAATATAGAAACATGATTTGTTTTATAGAAATGTAAAAGACATTATAGAAACATGATGATGTTTTATAGAAATGTTAGGGACAATATAGAAACATGATGATGTTTTATAGAAATGTTAGAGACAATATAGAAACATGATGTTGTTTTATAGAAATGTTAGAGACAATATAGAAATATGAATTTGTTTTATAGAAATGTTAGAGACAATATAGAAATATGAATTTGTTTTATAGAAATATTAGAGACAATATAGAAACATGATGTTGTTTTACAGAAATGTGAGAGACAATATAGAAACATCATGATTTTTATAGAAATGTGAGAGACAATATAGAAACATGATGTTGTTTTACAGAAATGTTAGAGACAATATAGAAACATGATGTTGGTTTATAGAAATTTTAAAGACAATATAGAAATGTAATGTTGTTTTATAGAAATGTAAGGGACAATATAGAAACATCATGATGTTTTATAGAAATGTGAGTGACAATATAGAAACATGATGTTGTTTTACAGAAATGTAAGAGACAATATAGAAACATCATGATGTTTTATAGAAATGTAAGGGACAATATAGAAACATGATGTTGTTTTACAGAAATGTAAAAGACATTATAGAAACATGATGTTGTTTTATAGAAATATTAGAGACAATATAGAAACATTATGATGTTTTATAAAGATGTGAAAGACAATATCGAAACATGATGCTGTTTTATAGAAATGTTAGATACAATATAGAAATGTAATAATGTTTTATAGAAATGTAAGGGACAATATAGAAACATGATGTTGTTTTATAGAAATGTGAGAGACAATATAGAAACATCATGATGTTTTATAGAAATGTAAGGGACAATAGAGAAACATGATGTTGTTTTACAGAAATGTAAAAGACATTATAGAAACATGATGTTGTTTTATAGAAATATTAGAGACAATATAGAAACATGATCTGTTTTATAGAAATGTTAGAGACAATATAGAAATATGATGTTGTTTTACAGAAATGTGAGAGACAATTTAGAAACATCATGATGTTTTATAGAAATGTGAGTGACAATATAGAAACATGATGTTGTTTTAGAGAAATGTTAGAGACAATATAGAAATGTTATGTTGTTTTATAGAAATGTTAGAGACAATTTAGAAATGTAATGTTGTTTTATAGAAATGTAAGGGACAATATAGAAACATGATGTTGTTTTACAGAAATGTGAGAGACAATATAAAAGCATGATGTTGTTTGATAGAAATGTTAGAGACAATATAGAAATATGATATTATTTTACAGAAATGTGAGAAACAATATAGAAACATCATGATGTTTTATAGAACTGAAAGAGACAATATAGAAATATGTTGTTCTTTTATAGAACTGTAAGAGACAATATAGAAATATGATGTTGTTTTATAGAACTGTAAGAGACAATATAAAAATATGATGTTGTTTGATAGAACTGTAAGAGACAATATGGAAATATGATGTTGTTTTGATAAAAATGTAAGAGACAATATAGAAACATGATGTTGTTTTATAGAACTGTAAGAGACAATATAGAAACATGATGTTGTTTTATAGAAATGTGAGAGACAATATAGAAACATCATGATGTTTTGCAGAAATGTAAGGGACAATATAGAAACATGATGTTGTTTTACAGAAATGTAAAAGACATTATAGAAACATGATGTTGTTTTACAGAAATGTTAGAGACAATATAGAAATGTAATAATGTTTTATAGAAATGTAAGGGACAATATAGAAACATCATGATGTTTTATAGAAATGTGAGTGACAAAATAGAAACATGATGTTGTTTTAGAGAAATCTTAGAGACAATATAGAAATGTTATGTTGTTTTATAGAAATGTTAGAGACAACATAGAAATGTAATGTTGTTTTATAGAAATGTAAGGGACAATATAGAAACATGATGTTGTTTTACAGAAATATGAGAGACAATATAAAAGCATGATGTTGTTTTATAGAAATCTTAGAGAAAATATAGAAATATGATATTGTTTTACAGAAATGTGAGAAACAATATAGAAACATCATGATGTTTTATAGAACTGAAAGAGACAATATAGAAATATGTTGTTGTTTTATAGACTTGTAAGAGACAATATAGAAATATGATGTTGTTTTATAGAACTGTAAGGGACAATATAGAAACATGATGTTGTTTTATAGAAATGTAAGGGACAATATAGAAACATGATGGTGTTTTACAGAAATGTAAAAGACATTATAGAAACATGATGTTGTTTTATAGAAATATTAGAGACAATATAGAAACATGATCTGTTTTATAGAAATATTAGAGACAATATAGAAACATGATCTGTTTTATAGAAATGTGAGAAACAATATAGAAACATCATGATGTTTTATAGAACTGAAAGAGACAATATAGAAATGTTATGTTGTTTTATAGAACTGTAAGAGACAATATAAAAATATGATGTTGTTTTATAGAACTCTAAGAGACAATATAAAAATATGATGTTGTTTTATAGAACTGTAAGAGACAATATAGAAATATGATGTTGTTTTGATAAAAATGTAAGAGACAATATAGAAACATGATGTTGTTTTATAGAACTGTAAGAGACAATATAGAAACATGATGTTGTTTTACAGAAATGTTAGAGACAATATAAAAGCATGATGTTGTTTAATAGAAATGTGAGAGACAATATAAAAGCATGATGTTGTTTAATAGAAATGTGAGAGACAATATATAAACATGATGTTGTTTTATAGAACTGTAAGAGACACAAAATATTACGTTAAAAACAGAGAACATAAGATTATAAAATTGATACCTTATAATAAAAAGGAATTCAAAATGACTATGATGAATATCAATATATTCATTGAAGGTAGGGATGAGATATTTCACCATCAATGATATATATAAGGTGTGATTATTACTGTTAGTAGATAGTAAGACAGATATATACCTCCAGTCGACGTATCCTCAATTATGTACTCTCCCTTTAGTGGTGTTCTGTAGAACAAAAGTGAGAGAATTCTGTCTTGAGAATGTAGCAAAAAAATTTGAATCGTTACAATTTTTCTACATATTTGTATTCATAATATGTAATTATTTATACTCTTCAGAAAATAATCCATTTTGACGACAGAAAACATGAGTTTGATACAGGTTTTGATCAAAACATACACATCTACCGGGCAAATTTAATTTGGCCATAGTACAGGCCCCTGTAACCTTTAAACTCATTTCAAGGGTTTGCATTAATATTGCTACATATAACATTTAGTTTTAATAAAATTGGTTTGTGGGCAAATTTCCATTCTTCGTGAAAGAGGTCCTTTAACAGATATATTTAAAAACATTGGCGAGCTACAATTGCACCTTTGACTCACATTTCAAAACGACTGGCTTTAAATTACTTTAGATAATTAAAACGCTTACACTTGGACATGGACAGATTTCAAAGTGAAAATATTTCAAAACGTCAAACATAGACAGCATGAAAAATTTAAATAAAAAGAACTGATTCTTTCTTTCATTGTAAGAACCAATTCATTCCTTCAATAAGATACATTGAGAAGTAAACGATTATAAAGTCAGTCTGATAATCTGGGCGGAACTAATGACATAAGTACTTTTGTAACCGAGCCCATTTTTAACAAGCTAGTCATTATATATCCCAAGTGTCATTATCTGGTAATCTATACCAAACAAATGGTAACTATTAGGCATGGGATATAATACATTTCTTATCACATTAGATAGATACACAGTAATTAGTTTCAGTTTACTTGAGTTTGCTGGAAAAAAACCCAGTCCCTAGCTGTTTAAAAGGGATACGTCTTAGCTGACAAAATTGTTAATCATCTCATTAATTTTCCAATAATTAATTTCAAACTACATTTTCCAAGCAGAACGCAAGCGTTTATAGAAAATAATTTTAATGTCAGAACATGCTATGATGAAACATTATAACACCAAAAAAATGGGAATTTTCTTTCGAAAAATTACAAAAATGTAAAATGTTATTTTCATTGTAAACAAAAAGACGTGACATACATTTCTTTAGTAACATATTTTGATTGGACCTATGAATCTATTTCTTTATTATCTCACATTTTGGATGCTTATTTTGTTTATCTTGCTTCATTTTAAGGGACTTTATCTTTGTTTATAACTCAGACAGAAATGATGAAGTGATTACTACACATTTCACAACATTTGATACTCAGAGCAGGACAGTAATGTTAGCAATATATACTGACAACGTTTGATACTCAGAGCAGGACAGTAATGTTAGCAATATGTACTGACGACGTTTCACTATAAATGAACGACAACACATATGTGTTATTGGTACAAAAACTTACAATAGACACGTGACTTTAACCTCTTTTTACTTACCTAGTAGTCGTCGTTTGTTCTAATTTTCGATCTAAAAACACGTGGTCCCTGGCCGTAGCATGCTGAAGTACGCCATTTGTGTCGTAGGTAAGGCTCTACAATATATAGTATGTACTGAGAACATATTTCATCAGAAGGAAGTAGAAAAGACACCAGTTATAGACGAAGCAAAACGACAGCGCCATAATGAATTAGATTGTATCGTCCGTAAGAGTGATGCTTAAGTTTTTTTTTACGTGTTTACAGGGGCAACACGAATATCTAAACTTAGATGGCAATGGTTATTCTTTACGTTATAAATAATGAGATTTTCTATCTTCAAATAAAATCACCACAACTCTGGTTCGTCTTCTGAATACTAATGATTAGGACCCCTACCGTGTTGAGAGCCCGGTTATTATGACCACCACAAGGGTCCCCTAACCGTATTGTGAGCCCGGTTGTTATGACCACCATAAGGGCCCCTTACCTTGTTGAGAGCCCGGTTGTTATGACCACCATAAGGGTCCCCTTACCTGATTGCGAGCCCGGTTGTTATGACCACCATAAGGGCCCCCTTACCTTGTTGAGAGCCCGGTTGTTATGACCACCATAAGGGTCCCCTTACCTGATTGTAAACCCGGTTGTTATGACCACCATAAGGGGCCCCTTACCTTATTGTGAACCCGGTTGTTATGACCACCATAAGGGTCCCCTTACCTTGTTGTGAGCCCGGTTGTAATGACCACGACTTTGATGCGTCTTGTGCACTGTCTGACCGTTTGTTGACCTGTGAATCTGATAGGTATGCTTCAGATGTCCTGAAAATAATAAATAAACAAAGTGTAATATTGTTTTAGCAGACAATTATGTTTTATTCCAGATAAAGGGTTTAAATCTCACCTGAATGGTCCACTTCATCGTTTGTAAAGGTAACCACTGGTCCAGTGTGGAAAGTCTAAAAAAACAGGTTATGAAGAACAATAATTATCTTATAATTGACTTGGTGGTTATTGAGTGTTCAAATTTTTATCGCATTAAATACATTTTTATTTACGTTTTAACTGTTAAGCTTCGACTTCAATTCTGGATTAATTACAATATTTAACTAAAAATGTATTTCATAATCTAATTACACTCGTTGATCATGAAGTATTGTTTTACATTACACTACTCAACAGAAAAAAAGTGAAGTTTGAAATGTTAAAAATGCATGTTGATGACATTCTTATCAATTCAAACCTTTTACTAGTAAGTATTACGCGAGACACCACAAGTGTAAAGAATTGTAAACGATCTACATAAGATTTTACGTGAATTTAAAAAAAAATGATTTGTACTAAAACAACTTGGATACACTTGGTGAAAAAGATATATCGTATCAATAAGATTGGAAATAATACTTACTCGCGATTTTGCAGAAAATATGCTGACAATAGCTTTTTTCAGAAAGACAGCCTCGGTTTGGTCTTCCTTATGATAATGTACGACCTCTACCAGACCACTGCTGTCCATTGTGAATAGGAAGCTAAAACAAATATAATTTAAGTATGTCACTGTGTGGGTATTGTAACCCACTCCCTAGTATGCCATTTAAGCAAAACTCAGGATGCCTTTTGCTTAGTTAGTTTTGATTCCATGTGCTTGAGGATGGCCAAGAACTCGGAAATTTACAAAAAGGAAATGTATTAATGGTTAGAACTTACTATTTTGTTAGGTCAAATTTCCGCGGATTTTGAAGAGCTATAAAGGAAATAATATAAGGTTAGACATGCGAGTACTAGTAACGCTACATACGAGGTTTGAATAGCATTTCTGTATACCAAACAGTATTTATGTGCCTAAGATGTATGTATGATTTTATTTTAGAGTTTCTGCTTATCTTGCAACCAATTTTGAGTGAAAACATATTTAAAACAAAAGCAGATTGCCTGTTGTTTACTTTGTTCATTCATTGAACCTGAAACCAGTACTCCACTTCATATCAGAATCTATAGTCACCATTGGTCTTTCATACACTAGATGTATGTCCAAGACATTATTTGCTTAATTGCCCTAAATTGTAATGCCGTGTATATGCGCATATATTAAGACTGTTAGCAAATATATTCCTCCCCTAACACATAGTTACAAATTATAAAAATCTGTCGTTTGCATCTCCATGTACTAAAAGTTGGGATGACACGAATGGGAGAGGGGAAAGGGGGTTGGACGAAGTTTAAATTATTTTCGTATCAATTATCATGTTAGGTTGATAAATGATTGCCCCGAATACTAATCTTTACACTATATATAAAAACAATCATTTAAAAAATCTATTTATGATATATTTGGTCTTTTCGTCAACATAAAAAGCCATATCATACTTGAAATAGAACAGAAATAAAAAAAAATAAATAAATTATCGTTTACTGGATTAAAGTGATAAAAGAATCTCACGGAATTCGTGTCCATGTCGGATGGTGATGCTGTCAAGCTTGAGCCGGTTCAGTCTAGTACCATCTTCTGATGTGTTTACGGTACGGACCCTCAACTGTAAACATTGGAAAGGATAATCTGCGGTGATTTCTGTGGTAACTGTGGTGGATTAAATATTAAACAATTTAAATGTTTGTAAACGTCCGGATAATATTTTGTTGTCTTTAGATCTTTAAGCTTATGTATGTGATGATAGTGAATACTAAGCTAGTATTGTTGTAAGCGACATTACACGATACAGTCAAAGGCATATACCTAAACCGAATTTACCGTTCATACAATTCAATTAATTAAAGTAAAATGCTAATTTTACTAAAGCAGGTTGGTTTATGTTTCCCGCACTCCTTAAATTTCTTATGTTAGAATTGTTTCCTTCAGAAACGTAGTTGACCTTTAGGTTAGGAGCACATATCATCAATGCAGGTGAATTGTCTTAGCCCCTATGGATGTTGGTCCTGGTAAAAACAATTACTAGATATTCTTTCTAAATTCCTCTTTTTTTGGAATGATTTTTTTTTCAAATACAAGTATTTTATAGGCCGTTTAGTGAAACGGGGCATTGTGTCTTCTAAGCTTTTATATCAATGAAAAACAGTAGGCATTACAATATTTATGTTTTCATTTTTAATGGTTGATGTATTGCTGGATCACGAACACTGACATGATCGCTCACATATGTTAACTTCATCCTAATAGTTACAAGGTTCACAATTTAATGTATACGTGTTATTTGGGAAAAAAATCGAAATACTTTTATTTCACATATCCGTTCACCCATACTATAAAAATGGTGCTATTTGTCTATAACGTTTTAATTTAAATCATCGCAAAATTATTTTACCAGTTTTCAATAGCATTGATGACGAATTTCAGAGGAGCGAAACAACTAATCTACCTAATTTTTACCATGATTTTTACCTAATTACCTAAGTTATCATATCCCCGTCACACAACCCATGTGATTCTAGAATATATTAATATGAAGCAAATCATATCTGGATACACATAAAGCACTAAACATTAATCCCACTGATTAAGAAAATGAAAGTAGTTTTATCTATGTTACTAAGACGATAAAGATACCAAAAGTCGCTTAGACATAATTCTTACCTCTAGTGTAGGTGCTGATTATGATTAGGATTTTCTCGTTCACAAAAATTTAAATAACTTAAAAACAAGCTTTGAATATTATAGAAACATCAGTAGATGCTTAGTTGACAAACGATACCATTCATTAGGCATGATCTAATTGATTTCCGTCACATTATATAAAGCATGCCATGTTAAGATCAAGATACAGATACAAAAATAGAACAAATTAATGCTTAAAGTCACACTATACGTAACTTGAAGCAAAACTCCAGGATATATTTGACTCCGATATTGTTATTAAATTAAGCTATATCGAAGAATATTGATAATGATTTCTCAATAACTTTGGTATAGCAGTTGTTAAAAGTAGATGCTTGTAATCATGCTTTCATTTTAAACTGGTCGCTATTGAAGTTAGGATGGTTGCCGAACGGAAGTCGGAGAGTTCATGATCCGTCTACGAAAGAGTTCGGAAAGACGTAGTTACGGTAGTCACATGGTGTTCTCGGTAACGGCATTACAATGTAGACTAACTTCGGTTTGTTTCAAAAGTGGCACCTACTTAGCCATTTTCAATATTTACTTTGATTTTTATGAACATATTCGGAATCTTTACAGTCCGTCTTGACTTCAATTTAGTCCTCTCTTATTTAGAATCTCTGCATGATATAAAACAAATATTTATTTTCAAAGTTCTTCTCAATCACGAAAAAAAAAATCGGACAGATTCGGGACTTTAATTAGGTCACTGTGACCTACTTATTTTTGAACTGAAATTCATAAACGTATAATTTTCAGCCGAAAACTTTGAAAATATATTTAATCTAATATTTACTTAATTATGACTTCAACAAAGAAAACACCAATGCTCAGTCTTTGGCTTAGTCCTTGTCTATTGACCTCTGAAATTACCATCAGCCCGGAAAAAAAGAATATTCTGAAAGGTGTCTTCATACAAACTAGTGTGCTTATCACTGCGGGATATCCTTCCTTTATAGGAAACTGGTGAGCACATTATAAACCACTTGTACGGCAAATATATGTTATATACCAGTCACCAAGTTTTCTCTTGACTTTTATTAATAGAAATGCTTAGTTATATACATCAAATAGGAACGTCAACATACAAAATACCACTCGTAATAATATTATCATAGCGGGTATATAATACACTCTTTAACATATTATTCTTATTACACAAACGGTTCTGACGCAGTGACGTACGTAAAACAGCCACAATCTTATTTTGAATCATTATTTAATTAATGCTTACAATTTGTTAATAACTTAAAGTTAGGGCTCTTTGAATGTCTTTCTACCAGATAGCATGGGGTGACCTTTCATTGTATTTAAAACCCGCAAAGCGTCTAGCTCCGATAGCTGGTGATTTTGTACGGTAATCCTATTAAACACATACATATACCACACACAACATTACGATACTAACGTGTCTATCTGATTAAGAGATGGTGCAATAGATACAAATGTACCAAGTGACTTATTGTGCTGTAGGTACTATCTATTACTATACATAATATACTATATTAGTGCCGATGGATACTACAGGCGCTGAATATAAAATTTACACAATTAATCTATTCTTAGATTGCAAATCTACACATATTCATCTATTCAAAAATGTACCGAAATTTTCAAACTGATGATTCAAGAAGAGCAATTATTCACCACCAAATGTAATCAACATTTAGATAATTACTTCCAATGCATATTTAAAAAATAAGGACAAATAAGAGTTCAAATTGAATTCTGGCAGTACTGCCAAAATTATATTTACATCTATAGTGCAGTAGAAGTTACAATTTCATTTCACATTTTAGTGCTATTATATAATACACGTTATTATATATATGTAGTTATAAGGGGACTTATGGAGCTGTCTTTCTATCTGAACATTTTCAAAGCAAAAATCATGTGCTGTATCTAATGTACCGAAACAAAAATGTCTTTGTTCATGTTACTTTCAAATGAAAGATCACCCCATAAGAGGATACCTAAATTGTCTACAATATTGTATTTTGTGAACATACCAGAGACATATTATATTTGGTCTTATCTATTACCAATGTTACAATAACTAAACGATGTTCTAGTGATTTCAGTGATTTAATGTTTATGAGGCATCATTTCTGTCTGTCATTTAATGATTTTCACACCTTACTTTATTAAAAACAGCATGGTATACAAACCACCCCCCCAGAAATTATACACATGTTTGGTCGAGTTTGAAATGCAGATAACTATTAGACTCGAATTATATGCGTTATCAAATTTAAAAGTGTAGCACCTCTCATATTTTGTAAAATATTTTGGTACATGTAATTATCTTACATATTAATTAATTATTCAGTTTAACAATGGTTATAAATAATTTCCATGTGACATTATCTTTCGTCATGCGTTTTGCCGAACAGACATTATTGTTTGTTTTAATTGAAAAAAGGTAATGCTTCAGATATATAACTCTCATTAAATAAAACCGTACTTGCTTTTATACCTATAAATATGACGTCTATAGAGTCTTTGTTGATATATGTATGTTATACATTGCTGTATTTTATTTGTTATTATTTATAACAAAATATTATAGAAATAATAATAAATACATCAAAATGAATAAATAAATAATTAAGTGTTTAAAATAAATAAATGATAATAAAAACAGCTTTTTTTTACCTTATAATCTTATATTGATTTTATAACAAATACAAATTCTTCTTCTATGGCTATGCGTATGCTGTTAATTCAGCCTCTTGAAAATTTGGCTCGGTAGTAATAAATGCAAATAAATTGTTGGCTTGCATTCTGGAAAAACATGTTATCATGATACTAAAAATGCGATTGGAATAAAACGTTATCAAAAAACTACAGAAAGGAAGATATTTACTTACGTGACACACAATGGTGATATTGGTCTTCCCCAAAACCTCAGACTCGGACGTGTAGCTGTAGTGGTGCTCCTTACCATCATGGAAGTTATAGCCAGCAACACCAGTTATATACCACCACAACACAAACACTGAAAGCAACCAACTTCTCATCCTCATCTTTGATTCCCCATTTGGTTATACACCTTTAAATAATCCGCTGCGGGAGTGTTGGTCTGAGTTCCCAGTAACACACAGACAAATGTTTTGTCCCGATCAGGTTTGGTTTGTTCTCTGTAATACGCAACCAGGAAGTAATAATTTAATATGTGAGTAGGAAGCATTGTAGACCAGTAACACCCGGATACCAGCAAACAAGTCACTCAACATTCCGAGATCGAAATGGAGAAATACTCATCTATATAGTCTATAGTTTCGTCTAATGGCGTCTACAATGCTTTGTATTGTAGTCTTGGTGTCCCTGAAGATACTGGGTGAGTCCAACACCATTGATATTTGATTATTTATTACATTTATATCCACTTTGAATATCTAGTGCGTGTGTGTGTGTTGACACTTTTAACATAAATACATGTACATTGATCTGTTGTGACGAGAATTTTATAGCGCAACACCATCGAGATGAATCTTTTCCAAAAACTTTACCAATTACTTACTGTATTACCTATATGTACATTAAACGTGGATTATCTTATTGAGCAAACGTTATGCACCTCATTGAAATATTTGAATAGTGCTTTTAAGGATGTAATCTTCTAAGGTTTCAGTCCCGTTTTAGACATAGATCAAAGAAGTTATAAGATTTCAAATGCAATTTATCAATATCCGTAGTAAGTTGCCTATTGCAAATTTTGTCAAAAATACATTTTTATTCTTACGAGGATTTTAGAAAGGGCCATTTGGCGTCCATTTTGAAATTGTGTCTTTTTCGCTTTGATTAGAGCCAAAGTTTTACCATTTGCTACATAAATTGACTTTACTTTAATTTGAGCACTTTTTTTTACTCTAAAATAAAATAAAAATAGATATTTAATGGGACAAAAAGTAAGCACACGGACCCCTACACAGACCCCTATTTTTCTGTCTGATATAGAAAGAACAACATTGTGGCTTTTTTAGCTCAAAATGAAGGGGTATTAGTAGCACATGTTGTTATTCAGAGAGTCTTACTAATCATAACTGGTATTTTTTTAAAAGGAGACCACTGGAAAATAAATTCTACAAACATCCATACATATAAAAAAACGAGCACACCGACATATGTTTCCCCCCTATTTTCTTCTATTACATGAACTCCTTTTTCCAAAAATCTACATGAGAAAAAAAAATTAATACAAGAAAATTTTGACTAATATATACATCCTTACATCAATATTAACTGTTCACGAATATAACATTGAATCTTATAAGAACTAAATGTTATCAAAACCAAAATCGACAGCTAAAACTTTGAACATCTGTATGTGTATAACTCTTTTTAGAGAAGCATTAGATTGTGAAACATTATGCAATATAACAATATATACACTATCGGGAAGACAGCTACCATGTTTTAACTGCTATCATATACTAACTTAAAATTTCAATTAAAAAATTAAGGAATTATATAATTACAAATATACATAAAGTATACATTGGCAGTAATATTAGAAATGGATTACTTACCGAATATAATAAAAAATAGTTCACATTGACTTTATGGTGGGGTTGGGTAAGGGAGAAAACTCTTTCTGAATTATCTCAAAGTAATCTTTGAAGTATACAATGGTAGCGTGATGGTTTGAGTTTTTACAGTTTTAACTGTCTTTTTTTCATTTAAATTTGCTTTTTTCAAAAAAGAATAATTTATTCAGTAATACATGTAAATAACAATATATTTCCCATTCGCATATCTAGGGCTCTCATTCAATATCCATATTTGTTATCTTTTAGATCAAATTTACCGCATTCTTCGCTCTTACCTAATTACAGATGTATTCTTTGTAATCTAAGTATACAGTGGTAGCGTGATGGTTTGAGTTTTTACAGTTTTAACCGTCATGTATTTTGTTTATGTTTCTCACTTTTATCTATTAATTGTTGTCTGTCCCTCCAAACCCTTAATTAAATATAAATATAATAAATATCATCTTTATAAACTTGCAGTGATAAATGCCAGAAAAGTTGAAGATTTAACCCGTTCCTCTGTCAATTCTAACGACGTTTCGGGTACTGCTTCCTTTCCTGACAAATGTATACGTAAGGAAGGATGTCCGGTCCTTTACCAGGTAAACGTCGATTTTCGTTGTAGCAATTTAGCATCGTCTTTTAGAATGTACCCTTATAGTATACTTTATCTTTACCTGACGAAATAACTACTTATTATAATAATAGTTATACCTCCTTCCATATTTGATTGTTCGTTTGATTTTGATTTAAAGTGTTGCGAGATATTATCAATAACTACATACATTTTGCCAGGTCACAACCCACACAGCAGTTGGTACTCTGAATAGTATAATTACGTGAAATAACACAGATAAGATATCACGACATGGCTATCTATTAAAATGATATTATAACTTAAAGATGCTCCACCGCAGAGCATAAATGATATTCATTATTTAAACAATAATTGGTGTTTTGCTTTTGGTGCATTCGCAATCAGTACTTTATTCCATATAGGATATAGTGCCACGGAATTTTTTCGGGATGCAATTAATTATTTTTCATATTTTCAACTTTTCTTAACTAGAATTAGAAGCTCAAACTTTGGTGGTAATGGTGTAACTAAGTAATTTTTGTGACTGAAGAAAAATACTAAATCGTCTGGTACTGTTTTTGGTAGTGAAAAAATACCATTTGTCGGCGGTGGAGCATCTTTAAACTTACTTAATTTACAAAGACCTTCCTATATGACATATTATATGATGTACTATATTTCCATTTTCTTGTTTCGCTTGTAGGGTGCACAGCCAGGACAGAAGTGTGATAGCCATTGCCGGCCTCTGAAATGTGCATGGTTTGCAGTAGAGAATGCAACGCACATATTTATACAATGTGGTGGTAAGTTTACAATGCTTTTATGACCGTACATCACACAGGGACCAGGCACGATTTTTTTTAACCAACGGTATACATATGTTTATATATTATAGTATGAAGGGTATGAACTCGGCGGTCGAGAAAAACTGACCATTTTTTTAAACCGTGCGTTTTTTTTAATAAACGGGCTCTATACACCATTTGCGCATATCTTACCTTAAAGAGAAATAATTTATCTTTCAAATGAGTAGTTGATGAACAAAATTGGCCAAGTATTGACGAAGTTATGGCCTGATGAATCGGCAAATTTACGAAAAATATGCTAGGTACAATCCCTGTCCGGTCGAAATGTCGCCTCTAATGGGTACCCCAAAAACCAAGCCGAAATCACAAAATCTACTCTTGTGGTGGTAAACAGTAACATAACTGTGTCCATCCACAATCTCCTTTGGAGTTGTAATATCCTGTTCTTTGTAGAAACTCCATAGGGACAATCAGTGGCGCTCCACTCTAGGCTTATAGTGAAGGCAGTGGAAGAGAGATAATAGGAAGATAAAAGTAAGTGAAGAAGACGAGGAACGATAAGATCGTAAATTTAGTCGCCTTTTATGATTCTCTGACGCCTTTTCTGCAGGAGTTTTCTGACAATAAGATCTCAAATCTCGCCTTTTAAGATCTTAACGCCTACATGAAGGTGTTACCTAACGATGAGATCGTATATTTGGTCGCCTTTTAAGATTCTAAAGCCCTACATACAGGTGCTATCTAACCATATGATCACAAAGGAAGTCGCCTTTTAAGATTCTAACGCCCTACATGCAGGTGCTATCTAACGATGAGATCGTATATTTGGTCGCCTTTTAAGATTCTAAAGCCCTACATACAGGTGCTATCTAACCATATGATCACAAAGGAAGTCGCCTTTTAAGATTCTAACGCCCTACATGCAGGTGCTATCTAACGATAAGATCGTAAATTTAGTCGCCTTTTAAGGTTCTAACGCCTTTAATGCAGGTGTTATCTAAGCGCTAAACAGGGACAGAAATATTTAAAGACTGTGGTGTATCTTGGCCATGGGATAGAACCCCGAACGTTCCTCATAGCGACAGTGGCGCTCCACTCTTGGCTTATAATGAAGGCAATGGAAGAGAGATGTTAGTAAGATAAAAGTTAGTGAAGAAGACGAAAAACGATAAGATCGTGAATTAAGTCGCCTTTTATGATTCTCAAACGCTTTATTTGCAGGAGTTATCTGACAATAAGATCGCAAATGAAGTCGCCTTTTAAGATTCTAACGCGCTACATACAGGTGTTATCTAGACGATAAGATCGTAGATTAGTCGCCTTTTAATATTCTAACGCCCTACGTACAGGTGTTATCTAACGATAAAATCACAAAGGAAGTCACCTTTTCAGATTCTAACGCCCTACATGAAGGTATTATCTTACGATAAGATCGTAAATTTAGTCGTCTTTTCTAACGCCTTACATGCAGGTGTTATCTAACGATAAGATTGTAAATTTAGTCACCTTTTAAGAATCCAACGCCCTACCTGCAGGTGTTATCTAACGATAAGATCGTAAATTTAGTCGTCTTTTCTAACGCCCTACATGAAGGTGTTATCTTACGATAAGATTGTAATTTAGTCTTCTTTTCGAACGCCCTACATGCAGGTGTTATCTAACGATAAGATCGTAAATTTAATCGCCTTTTAAGAATCCAACGTCCTACATGCAGGTGTTATCTAACGATAAGATAGTAAATTTAGTCGCCTTTTAAGAATCCAACGCCCTACATGCAGATGTTATCTAACGATAAGATCGTAAATTTAATCGCCTTTTAAGAATCCAACGCCCTACATGCAGGTGTTATCTTACGATAAGATTGTAATTTAGTCGTCTTTTCTAACGCCTTACATGCAGGTGTTATCTAACGATAAGATAGTAAATTTAGTCGCCTTTTAAGAATCCAACGCCCTACATGCAGGTGTTATCTAACGATAAGATTGTAATTTAGTCGTCTTTTAAGAATCCAACGGCCTACATGAAGGTGTTATCTTACGATAAGATTGTAATTTAGTCGTCTTTTCTAACGCCCTACATGCAGGTGTTATCTTTCTTACCACATAGCTTGATTATAAAGTGTCATGCATACATGTACCACGTTGGGCTGCTTTGGTGTTGAATTCACCACTGTCTGGTAAATATTTGTGTCTATTTTTGCTTTGCAGAAAGGGAGACAATTACTCATCTCTTGTGTGCTGAAGTACAAAATTTTTTAACATCTTTTTGAAAACTACTTGAAATTCTTTTTATACCTTTTGCTATAAATAAAGAAACAATGATTTTTGGAATATTCAATCACATTGAAATATATAACATAATTCATAATGAAATCTTACTCTATATTAAACACTACATTTATAAAAGTAGATGCTTACAAAATTCACTTAATGTTATGAGATCAGTTAATTCCATTAAATATTACCATACTGAGCAGGAATATATAGCCTATGGAAAACGTCAATTTTATTTTGAGAAATTAAATAATGATTGTAAAAAATGAATGAAACTTGTAAATCTTGTCTAAACCTTGAATTTTTAACATTGTTCAAATTATGTGCTACTTTATGTGTATATGTCCAACTATGTTATTTTTTCCCTATTTTCATACATGGAATTTAATATTATAGTTTATCTCTTGCAATTTAACAAGTTACTGTATGAAATCAGGTATGGAAATAAAAAAGTGCCTTCTGTCCTCCTACTCCTCTCCTTGTCCTCAGCCCTGTCTCTATATTTTTTCTTCTCCATTCTATTCCACCATTTGCTTCTTTTCCCTGCACATCTTCTTCTATATTCATTTTCTCATCTGGCTTTTTCTCTTTTATAAAAAATAGGCAATGATATCAGTTAAAAAGAAACAACACTTTGTATGTGAATGAGAGGATGAATATTTGCGACACAATATTTATTTGGAATATGTTTAGTTGTTATATAGCATTGCAATGAAATGTCTTTGAAAGTAAAAGAAATAAAAAAAATATTTGTGTCTATTATTACATGTAGCAGTTCTGTGTTTTGGGTATTAGCTCTGTAATAATGAAAATATCTCGAATATCGCAAAGAGCAACAACAATCAATTTGTCAATGCAACAAATTCATTTGTCTAACATATCTAAAATGCTAGTAGCTGCATTTATAATTGGTAAAGTGGGTATTGTTCACTTTGGTTTTCAAGCTTACATATCTCTTTTTCTTAAATTTATTATTTTCATATCTTTAATAAATCTTCACAATAAATTATGTTAATGACCATATCAATTGAAATTGGGATACATTTACATAAACGTAATGTGTAAGCAACATCTATTGTCAAATTATGGTTTATCATAGAACTATTGAGGTAAATATGCTCAATATGTATAGAGTGCCGATAAGGACAGTGTAGTCTATGGTCACACGTGAGTACGGGTTCGTATAATACTTCCGAATACTAGCAATTGACCAGAGGCGTGTTCAGGATGTCGGGCGCTTGCGAGCGATAGCGGGCGCTCGCTTCTGAACGGACATGAACGGAGCCCTGTTTATAAATGTTTTAAATACGTATTTATTCTGATAATAGTGCCAAAACAAGTGCACGAGAGATCACCATATCGAGTGCATGCCCGAGCACCCGCTGTCGTTCAGGAAATTTCTTGTGCGTGCGTTTGCCATTCTGAACACGCCTCAGATGTAAACTACGCCGATAATGGTCACGGACTTCAGCACATCACCTTTGGCCGAGTTGACTCCGGAGAGATGACACCCAACTCCTTGTTATCTATACAGTGTATATTGCACAGATGTTATTATATGATTGGAAAATAATGGTTCAAATATTAGAAAAAAAAATAGTGTTAACTTTGATGTACATGTAATTTGTGTCTTTAAATTTCAATTTCCTTTCGACAGATGTAATTTTGTACCATTTTGCCCTTTTTAAGTTTCAAGTTTCTAATTTGATATCCTCTCATCATCAACATTGTTGGCACCAATAGAATTACAAAGTCGCAATATATTCTTCAGGCTTTATGTAAAAAATTGTTTGATTCTACTGTTTCCATGCTAACATTATCTGATAAGGACACGTTTTAGAAAGGAAAAGATCTCCTGTGATCGCAAAAAAAAGAGCAGACACATTCCTTCATATACGGAGAAGACGGAGCTTATCTGAAGAGTGTAGAGAAGGGTGTTATTTTGAGGAAGTATATGAATTCGGAGGGAGTGGCCAATCAGTAGTAAGTTATTACACTGTACTTATTTTTATATTGCATTTAATAAATGATTCTCGTAGCTGATATCTAACATATTTACTCAAAGGGGTAATATAGTCGCTTTCCACCCGTCACAACCTAGGACGTACACCGAGCTAAATATACGCTACAGGTAAAATGTCATTTGACGTATTGTGTATCTCTTAGGTAGAAATGAAATATTATAGCCGCCATTGCTTTGGTCGCATAAAACAGCAATATAAAATATCTAATTCTAAGGAAATATTAAACTCTAATTTTATATTAATTTCCCATGCGTCATACTTCTCTTAGAATATGGATAGTTCTTTCCTAATTTTTTAACCAGGTTGTAGCAGATATCACCAATTACTTACCTATACCTATACCTATAATGTATTCTAATGAATATGCGTCCGTCTGTTTAGCAGATACTACCGCAAGATGGTAACCATTGTTAGATTATAATGAGTAGTACTAATACTTACAAATATGTTTTCGTTTATAATGAGTATGATGCTATACTTTCATCCGTTATTCAAGAAAATGGCTACTCATTATTATCCTCCGCGAAACGGGTTTGCAGGAGATATTGTTTTAGGCTCCGTCCGTCCGTCCGTCCATCCGAAATTCTTTTCCGGGCTATAACTCAAAAACCGTTCAACACAGCCCCTTAAAACTTTCTGTATACATCAGATAAGTGCCCTAGTTGTGCCGTTTGCTGTTGCGGACCTTCCTTCTTTTTGTTTTTTCCGTAACCATGGAAACTTATTCAAAAATACCAAATTACTGTTTCCTTTTTTTCCGGACCATAACTCCAAAACTGTTTAACGCAGCTCCATTGAATTTTCTGAATATATCAGACAAGTGCCCTAATTGTGTCTTTTGCTATTGCGGGTTTTCCATTTCGGATTTTTTTCCGTTACCATGGAAACTTTTTGAAAATTACCAAATTACTGCTTCCTTTTGTTTCCGGACTACAACTCCAAAACCGTTCAACGCAGCTAAGGGAATTTTCTGAATATATCAGCCCTAGTTGTGCCTTTTGCCTGTTGTGGACCTTCAAGTTTTGGATTCTTTTTTGTTACCATGGACACCAAAAAAATACCAAATTACATTTTTTTTGTTAACTGCTGGTTTTTTTCAAGTTATACTTGAAAAATTGTTACTTTGATCTTGATGTATTTGGGTTTTTACATCAACTGCGGGGCGTGGAGGATAATGCCACGCTTAGCGGCTCCTTGTTATAGGATTACTTCTATTGTTTTATGGAGGTACGTGTGATGCCACTGAGTTATTAATGGTGTTAGTGTGGTGCATCGTTAAGCATCGTAGTGGAGCTGGAATACAAGTATATTTTTAATTAGATGAGTTGCCAGTTCCCTTGCTTTCGTATGTCACTTAGATGGCCGATAAGAGGGAATTCTTTCACTTTGATTATACATAAGAAATGGCTACTTCTATTGAAGAAAATAATAGAATGACCGTCAAGCTGATGAAATATTTTCGAAATGTTAAAGCCACACCATACGTAACTATCAACAAATATTCAAATTAAATTTGACTCCGATATTGTTAGTATTTGTAGTTGAAATTAAGATATATTAAAGAATATTTATAATGTTTTTTAATAACTTTGGTACAGCAGTTGTTGAAAGTTGATACATGTAAACATGCTTTCATTTTAAACTCGGCGCCATAGAAGTTACGATTATTGCCGAACGGAAGTTCGTTATCCGTTTTTGGAAGAGTTCCGACAGACGTTACATAGTTACGGTAGTCACACGACGTTCTCGGCAATGACGTTACAATGTCGGCTAACTTTGGCTTGTTTGACTAAGTGGGACCCACCTAGCGATGTTTAATATTTATTTGATTTTTATCAAAATATTCCGAATCATAATCGCTCCTCTTGACTTCGATTTAGTCCTGTCTCTGCATGATTTACAACAGAATTGTTTTCGACATTCTTCTAAATCACGAAAAAAATAAGAAAGATACGGAAATTGAGCCTTTAACCTTAAAGATTCCTTTCATTTACCTTTAAAATTGTCTCCCTTCAAATACGCATTGCATTTTAAAACAAACGTATTACCATAATTATGTGAATGTGTACATCGTTAAGAAGATACGATTTAGACTATTGACTGTGTTGTAGATAGGGTATATGCGGTGGTACGTTTGTTACGTACGGAGTCGTTGTCCTGACGGTTATTTCTGCACTGTTCATGGCTCTTTTGGCCATACCAGTCAGCTCCACGTGTCATGTAATAGTAAGTATCAGAGATATATAACAGGGCGTTCGAGCGTCTTTGAGGGACTAGTCTGTTCAGAAGGTATTTAATTACACGTTCATGAATCAAAACGTTAATATTAGATTGATAAATGAAAAGGAATTCTACTATTTTATGGTTTCGATCACTGACTAACATACACACAGCTTTTCATTGGGCGCGAACTTTATAACAACATTAAATTAAGGGAATCCATAAAGTTAAGGAATGTTCGTGAAACTGGTGCCATGATACAACATTGAGGATTACGTCGGAATGATGATCATAGGAGTAGTATATCCTCCGTTATCATACTTTAGTGCACGGTGGGTGGAGTAGCTGGGAAAGCTGGAGCGCATGTTCAGTGACGTGTGAATCAGGACTAAAAAGGAGGGAACGGAAATGTAATAACCCCACCCCTGTCGGTTCTGGATCAGACTGTGCTGGACAAGATCATGAAATCTCAAATTGTCGGCCTTGTACAAGTATGTGTTTCTCTTGCGGGTAATGGTGTTGACTGACGGATATACCTTACTATCAGATATATGTATCACATACAAATGTATTTGTTTTGGGTTTGTTATATTTATAGTATACTCAGCTAGTATCCATAGTCGGAAAAGCTATGTGTGCATATACAAAATTGTAATATTTTGTGATGTTAACTGTTGTATTTATAATGTTGCCTTTCAAATGTATCTCTCCTAATGCGTGTTTGTTATGCTATTTTACAGATATCACTGACTGCCAAATATCGTGTTGCAATAGTACTATTCCAGCATTATGCTTAAAGTGTATCGACTTGGATTTGTACAAACTCGACGATGGCGATTCAACATGTACCCGTATGTTTTCTTTTATTACAAAAAAAATATTTATTCTGTTTAACACTGTTTTATTGAATAGTAATGGGTATGATTATACCCGCATTTCTCACTCTGTTTAAATAATATTCGAGATACATTGATATTATTTAATTCGAGATTGGTCGATAGACAGCTTTCAAATATATAACTCGTAACCATTAATTTAGTTTATTAAAATATATAGTGTAGTACATCTAACATCAAAATATGACTAGCCTACCTCTCTCATGATAAGGGTCGCATCAAATGCAATGTTTAAACATTAAATCTTGACTAGAATTCCATATACTCATATTCAAACGTCTTTCACCTGCGCACATGCATCTATATCTGTAAAACGTCATCCAGTGAAATGTTGGTTTATTCAGGAAAGTGTTCGTGGGAGAGTCGATGGTGTTGGCCAGGTACTTGTGATGGAGACTACGCCAGAACGTGTTCGTGTGCTGCTGGCTTTACCAGGTATTACGACAGTACTCAGGCCGTATGTCAACGTAAGTTTACAAACCTTGGTCTCTACCAGTTACAAGCCCTTGACAAATTATCTATATTTGAGGCTTATATTATTATTATATTACAGTACTCAGGCCATCTGTCAACGTAAGTTATGAAGTTCATCAATTATTGGAAGTACATGTACTACATATTCACATTTATGGTTTATATTTATATCAGTTTAATATGTTGAGTGTAGATTGCTTGGGAATATTTATCTCTAGCAAAGAATTCGAACAAGAGAGTGCATATATGTATTGATAGTAATACTAAACTCTTTCCACACATCGATTAGATACAGGTTTACGCGAATTTAAGTTTTGAATTGTATCTTTCCTCAGTGAGAAGATATTAGCTTTATGTTTATAGCAAATTTATCAAGTATCTCGAATTAAAATATGCATTTTTAAACACAAAAATCCAAAATAATCAAGTTAGATAACTACCTATACTGACGTTACTAACCAAAATCTATATAAGCTCAAACCTCAAAAATACAGTAAAGGAAGTGTGATTATTGAGAACGAAAAATAAGCTCAATTAACAATGACCACCTAACCAAAAAGTGGAGTGATATAGGAATGTAAAGCACAATTACAATCAAGTCGAGGGACCATGCAATTCATTTTATGTATACCAGTATACGACCCTAGTTATATAGGCAATACAATCAAGTCATACAATTTAAGCGTTTGTAAGCATATTTATATAAAGCTAATATTTTTTTCTCTACAAAGCAATCCTCCGTCCGAACATCACTAGCTGTAGTATGCGGGTCACTGCCTCTAACGGAGATTCCAGAGCGTCACGCTCCATTGGATCATCCCATTGTGATTATCAGCAAGATTTCTATGGAAATTTTCAAGTCGACAGCATATTGACGTCAACAGCATTTGATTACGTCATCGACGTCACAGATATAGCCAGGCCGGCGTTTGTTGTCAGTGAGGTGTATGGTATAACTGATGTTCAAATACACACAGTAAAGAAGGCAGTTACAGGTGAGATTGGGTGTTCCACAAACACTACCTGTCAATGTGAGCTCTATCAGGAGGCATCTCAATGGATAACGTACAATAACGTGCATGTTGTGCTTCGAGTATTACAATGATCCAAAAAGTGGGGTCTATCTTTAAATTCAGAATACCTTTATTAATATTAACCCATCTGTACTGAATGGTAGCTTTGCCATTCGGTCTCATCTGGTAACAAAATGTCTTTCCAATTTAATTTTGTTACATGAAAACAGTCCCCTATGTTTGTTTATGGAACTATTTCCATTGTTGCACATGTTCGTCCATTGTTTATTAACACTGTTTGATTGTATCACAACATAATTGCTATCTAGTCGTGTTTCAAGCTTTTCTTTTAGAGAATTACAGGGCTTACTTTTGTTCGTGGTGTGGATTGGCGCCAGCCTATATAAATTACCATTTGACCAGAATAAATTAAGAACTAATGTAGCGAAGTCCTAAATGCAAGGATAGCTCAGCTCAGGCCAAGACTTAATTGTAGAACATGGATCATTAACCTGAATACAAAACGTTTATAAGCTTCGTTTATCAAGTAGATTAACTTACATTGTACCACATATTTATATTGTCTTTATCTAAAGAACATGTATTTTCCTGTAAACAGTTCAGCCCGTGAGCACCTTCCCATGACGACAATTCCTCGTAACGATACTAAACTATTTAACATACTTACTCCGGCAACACAAATTTGACAAAATGTTAACGGAATAAATTAATATAAAGTCCAAGATAAACATTTCCATGACATATGCTGAAATTCGTTTTCTTAAAAAAGTGTAAGTGTTGAATTTCCTTTACCCTTCTGCAGGTGTCGAAACTGTGATCGCCTCTCACACCATCCTCAGTGACCCAAACAGTAACTCCCCCAAGCCACATTATATTCCTAGTGACCAGACAATGGCAGTGTCGCATGATTTATATAACGGCCAAAGGTAGGTAACCAATTGTTTTTGACATTATTATCAGGAAGATGATAAATTAAAGTTAACTGAAATCAAAATTGTTGTTGTAATACATTAAGAACACTTCTCAGTAGCTAAAAGGTGATACAATGAGTGGTTGTTGGATATGGAATTTATTTTACACGAGTGAGTTATTTTGTAAAAGTTACAAAAGTCACGATATTTAGCGAGTGTCTTTTTTAACTTTAAAAAAAAATACAAATGTGAAATAAATTCTATATCAAATAACAGCAAGTTGCTTGACCTGTCTCTACATCTATACCACAATTAAATTATCTACAAGTAGGCCAAAATAAGATAAGAAGAAGGTACTCATTAATATTCATAAAAATATATCAATAACAAACGAATTTAGTTATAAACAACCGTCCCATGCAATCCTACTTACTGAAGGTCTTATTAAATCTAGATTTATATAGGTACTTGAACAATAAACAACTGGTTGTCGATCTACATGCGGGCATGTTTACGGCAAAGTGACATACCTACTTCCCAAATAATAAAAACAATGTAACCAAGTTTATGTCAAGTGAGACGATTCTACACAAATCTGTGACGTGACACTGAGAAAAACGTAGTTCGGTTTAAAGATTAAAATCTAGAGAAATCAAAAGTCCACCCGTGGAGTATAAATATATTTATCCAGCACCAGAACATTTATACAATGGACTAAGGGTAGAATAACACGACCTTTTGCGGTAGAAATAGACTTACAATAAATGCAATTTTTCATTACACTGTCATAATGAGGTAAAAACGGTACAACAACGGTTTGTTTTCTTTTCATCAGGTTATGCTTGCGGTTCCATCCCAAAGCTGGAGGCCATTTTACATCAAAGAATGTTCAAGATCATCAAACATGGTTAGAAAGATATACAAAAACTGAGCGAACCCGTGATCTCTGTTATATATACGATGATGCTAAGCCAGAGCATTGTAGTATCGGTGATTCCTGTTCATATGATGTCTTAATGGTTCCGTTTCGAGTCAGCAAGGACAGAGTGCTGAATATTTCTACTTCCGGATGGACGGATCCATTCCCGCAAGGAGGAGATACGCTACTCTCGTCTGGGATTGAATCATTCCGATTAACGATTCATGACGTAAAAGAAAGCAGCATTGATAAACTATTTATGGACAATAGAAAGTCGGAAGGTACCTCAGATGTATATATGCGTCAGAATGCTATGTACACCATCCAGTTACCAGAACATGAACCTTCAATCTATGGCTTGATGTTGGAGATTAAAGATGTTGCAGGTAATGTACGTCTGACTAGAAGATTTATTCTCTACGACAACTCTTCTAGGATTGACGTAACTGCAACGTACAAACTTTATGTATCATCAGCTGCAGAAAATACTAACTATACCTGGCAAACTACTCACCATGACATCTGTGTGAGCTGGCGGGATCGTTACTATAACAACAAATACGTACATTTTAACCCACTGAGACCCATAGACTCTGATGGACATGGTCTTATCTCTCCAGCCTACGACCAGACATCTGGTCAGTTACCAGTGTCAGGCACATCAAACGTCCACGGAATTTCTCACTTTCATTACCAACTACACAAGGAAACAAACAGCCAAACGATCACGTCCGATGTCGTTAGTAACATATCATCTCAAGGTGTTTGTATATCACATTCACTTAACGATGGTGATACTTATAGATTCACCCTAAACATCAGTGACATCGTGGGGAACTTCTTCCGAGAATCCATTTTGTTTTACATTGACACTAGTCCTCCAGTGATAGCTGATGCCTGGTTGGTCAGAGAGGGACACAAACAATTATTTGTACACAATTCTACGGATCTATTTAGTATGACGTTGGAATTTGACTCGTATGACTCACACGGTGGACTTTTACAGGTTCTCTGGTGGTTCTACGAAACAGACCCCGAGGGACTTTTAGGGCATGGAGCCCAAGGCGTAAAGCAAACTGATAACGGGGTATGTTTTTACTTATCTGTTGTTTTCTATGTTTTAATTACGAGTGGTCGTGTTTGTATCAAGTTAGATATTTCGCTATACCTGACACACGTGACTGTTTACGATAAATGAAATATGCTTAAAGTCCCATTATACGTAGCTATCAAGAAAAAAGTCAAGTAAGATTCGACCCCGATATTGTTAGTATTTGTAGATGTAGTTGAATTAAGTTATATCAAAGAATATTCATAATGATTTAATAACATTAATACAGCAGTTGTTGAAAATCCATACTTGTAAATATGGCTTCATATTAAACTGGCCACCATAGAAGTTACGATTATTGTCAAACGGAAGTCGGAAAGTTCATGACCCGTTCTCGGAAGAGTTCGTTCGAACAGACGTTACGTAGTTACCTTAGTCAAATGACGATCTCGGCAACGACGTTACAATGTCGGCTATCTTCGGCTTGTTTGACTAAATGGGACTCACCTAGCGATTTTCAATAATTATTTTATTTTTAAGTCATCTGACCCAAAGGGCCGGTGAGTTTATGTCACGGAGCGGTGTCCGTCGTCCGTCCGTCCGTCCGTCCGTCGTTCATCCTTTCGTCCGTACGTCAACATTTCCTTTAAAACGCTACTAGTCATAGAGTTCCGCATGGATTCTAACCAAACTTAGCCAAAAACATCCTTTGGGGAAGGGGAACAGAGTTTGGCTCCGACCTTCCGGGGGCAGGAGGGGCGGGGCCCAATAGGGGAAACAGAGGTAAATCCTTTAAATCGCCACTAGCCATAGAGTTCTGCATTGACTGTAACCAAATTTGGCACAAAGTTTCTTTGGGGAAGAAAACAGAGTTTGTATTAATTTAGGCTCCCACCTCCAGGGGCCAGGAGGGGCGGGGCCTAAAAGGGAAAATAGAAGTAAATCCTTTAAATCGCTACTAGTCATAGAGTTCTATATGATATATAACCTAATTTGGCCACAAATACAAATATCCTTTGGGGAAGGGGAACAGAATTTGTAGATACTTTGGCTCTGACCCCCAGGGGCAGAAGGGGCGGTGTCCAATAGGAGAAATAGGGGTACATTTTTTAATATCTACTAGTCATAGAATCCTGCATGGACCAGATTTGGTCAGAAGCATCCTCTGGGGAAGGGGAACGGAGTTTGTATAAATTTTGGCTCTGATCCCCTGGGGGCAGGAGGGCCGGGGCCCAATAGGGAAATAGAGGTAAAGTCTTTAAATTGCTAATAGTCATATCCAAATGGCCAGAAACATCCTCTGGGAAAATGGAACAGACTTTTGTGTGGGCCTGAACCCCGGGGGGTAGGAAGGGCGGGGCCAAATAGGGGAATTGAATCTGACCCCCTTGAGCAAAATGAGTGGGGCTCAATAGGGTAATTAGAGGTAAATAGATAAATTCCTTTAGAAAAAACCAATGAACCTGTTATTTCTCTTAGCATATAGACTCATGTACCATTATTAGTACAAACTTTATTAAAGGAATACATCGACGTATAACCCGCGGGCAATCAGCCGATACGGGTAATCTGTATTTTTTTTCTTTACAAAATACTAAAAAAACCTTTGAATTTGTTTCCCGAGGGTTATACCCCGTTGCGGGTTATACTCAGAAAATTACGATATTCTGGTTTTTGCCGTGTCTTATAGTTAATATTGCACATGTCCCCGGTCCTAATTAGCCTTGCTCTCCTGCATGCGTCCGTGTTTACATCAAATCACATATAATAATTTTTAATGGATTTGAAGCTGGTTATTATTATGATTGCGGTATTAAATGTTTACACCATGTATTTGTTGTCAGATACTTTTCAGACCAAACAGACCAAGCATGGTTTTTTATATCTCTTTTCAGACGACATGTCCAGAACAGCAGTTATGTATCTGCCCAATTGTCGGCAGGTGTCAGTTTTTCCACTTCATATTTAACCTCAATACTTTAATGGTTAATAACACACATATCGGCAACCATAACCGGAAGTACCGCTACGTAATAGAGGCTACAAATACGGCATTGTTGACCACATCCATTTCTGTGGACGTCTATGTCGACGAATCACCACCTGAAGATGGGGTTATTTACGAAGGGTTGGAAGGTCAACCAGATATTGACTACACAAGCGACTCCCACATTTCTGTCCATTGGCATGGTTTCATCGATCACGAGAGTGGAATTGAGTTCTACAGAGTAGCTCTTGCGAAAACATGTGTCCAAAAAATTGATATGATTTCATTTCACAATTTTTCCAAAACTGTCCAGTTTCAAAACACAACATTATCATCAATTCAGTTTGAGTTACAGGCTGTAGGGAAATATTATATTACAGTGATCGCATTTAATCGTGCTATGGAACCGTCCTCTGCAATTTGTTCTGACGGATTCACAAAGATTGACTCCCCGCCTGAAATAGCAAATGTAAGACTAACAAACGCACAGACAAAACGACACACGGTGTGTTACAATGGCGACATTTGGCTCATTTCAGCTAAACTAACACGAACAAATGTAACCGCCGAAACTCCGTGTCCCAAACCTTGTACAGATACTAGTAATGGGGTCCAGCTGAGCTTATTGCCACAAGACTATACCCAGAAATACAGCACAAGGACCTGCAGTACAACTAGTCTTCAATATTTCTACCTGCCAGTCGATAGTATCCGTCTATCATGGACATTTGTTGACGACAACACACCAATCAGCACAGTTCATATCGGATTTGGCTCTACAATCCTTTCGGTTGATTTCCCGGACCTGCAGGGGTTTGAAACTATTCATCAGCATACATTCTTTAGACGTCATCACTTGGGCTTTACAACGGGAACTGAGTTCTACATTTTCATCAAGGCCACCAACAAAGCAGGACTGTCAACAACAGCTATATTCGGCCCTGTTGTTATAGACGAATCATCGCCAACATGCCCTTCATCCGTGTCATTCCATCAGAATAGCTCACATATGATAGCAAACCTCAATGACGTTATGTTCACAGATACCGAGCAACGAGAGGATATTTCATACCTTACCTACCGAATCCGTGAGTAGAATATATCTTCTTGAATAAATTAATATGAAATATTATTTAAGTATCCACTTAATTGAAGTAATCTTTAAATATGCCGTATGGAAAAATAAGATAACAAACCATCATGCAATATAATTTTGAAGAATAATAATAATTGTGTTTGCAGATTTCCAAAACATCGACGGAAGTTTAGGTTTCACTACTTGGGAAGAATTAGATACAGTGACTTGTACAAATATTTCTGATTGTCTTGCCTTTTCGATTGAATACCTTCAAAAGATGGTTGCAGGTATTAAGTATCCGTTACACATTGAACTTCACGCATTTAACATCGCTGGTCATCACTGCACAGTCCTTAGTGAAGCAATCGACCTTCCTACGATCTGTAAGCCGTCCGTTGGGTCAGTGAAAGATATATATCCTGGATATACTGAAGAACCTTTTATAGATCAAGATGTTTCGTTTTCTACCACGGAATATTGTGTAGCCTGGACAGGTTTATCTGATCATGTGGCAGCCGTCAGTGTCGACGTCGGTCTGGGAAGTAGTCCGGGTATTGACGACGTGGACAGTTTCCATACAGTGGTGGGTAGGGATGTTCACTGCCAAAGTAATGTCGATCTGACCAGGAACACAACCTATTACGCCGTATTACGAGTACAAAACAGCGCAGGGTCGACGCTGGCCTCCTCTGATGGTTTCATTATACTTTCTGAGCAGGATGTTTTGAATTCAATCTCTGTCTTTGATGGTCTAGGGTGTTCCAACCAATCCTTTTTGTGCCAATGGGCGCTTCATCCCGACGACACGCTTCTACAAGCCAATGCCTCTTGTAACCAAATACTTCATATTGGTTCTCAATATACGGTATTCTACCAAGAGCAGCTGCATGATGTTATTAGTCTAACAAGTCCTGATGTCGTTTTTATCGACAGTGAACGTGGAAAGGCCATATTTTCACCAGGAGTTCACCTCCCAGTGTTTAAGATAACTTCCAGCCTGGTCATAAATTCTACAGAAATGAGATTCAGAGTATATCGGTGCCAGGAGGACATAGATCATCTTCATTCTGGCGCTGCTATTGCTGTTCACTGGCGGGTACACGGTTATACTGATCACATCACGCATTTTGTTGTCTCTTTGGCTGTGAATGGAACGAATGACGACAAGATTATTGAAACGATGATCGCCAGTTCAGATGTTCGAAATATGACACCAAAGAGCTTCATTACGGACTTAAAGTATCTAGTCTTTGAGGTCAAACCTTGTTTTGGTGTAATATGTCTACCTGGAGTCGCTTCTGACGGATTTGAACAAGATCTAGAACCACACATCCTATCAATCTCCGCCGTAATTGCGGATTATTCTTCCAACTGCAGCACCGTCAGGTTGTCCTGGAGTGAGGCCAGGTGTTCAGGAAACACAGAAGCCTTGTTTTATAAGTGGGGTATTACGGAAAGTAACAGTAGTCTGTTACCGAACCATGACTGGATTACACATGAAGGAAATGCACCCAACCATCAGGTATCTATGTATCGAGAGAAATCATTTCATTAAACAAAAACATTAATTGTAATTTACTAAGTTATATCAATTTCATCTGATTTTTCCATTGAATTTTTTTTTTGAGTTTTAGCTAATATTTCTACCTTATTTGAGTTTATTTAATACAACATTGGTTGTAATTCAGAATACAAGTGAAATCCAAAATCCGCTTGAATACAATGTTTTTGGGATAATATTGTTGGTATTTATTTTGTTATGAATAAATAACGATTAGCGTACATGTTCATCACGATGAATCGATAATCTGTTACAGAGTAGCGAGTGTGTAAAGATGACAGCTGATGTTTTTGCACAAAGATATTTTTGCCTACAACTGTTCTGTCCATCGGGAAGAGCAACAACAAAATGTGAACATTTGAAGATACAATTTCACCAAAATGAATTCTCTAAACAGATAGTATACGATATTGATGTGGATTCTGTGGACTTTTCAGAATTGGAATTATTGGTATTCAGTTCAAACATAGGTGAGAAACTGAGTAACATTCATCAACTGGAGTTAGATTACAGTCCTAATCGGGCAGAGTTAGGAGCTTGTATTGTCGGCCTTCAGGACAGAGAAGTGACTTGGTATCTAATGACAATGGCAGACATTCCCAGTGACACATGTGATAATGACATCAATTGTTTGATACATGCAACAACAAATGGAGGGGCCATTTCCTTTGGAAAACTGAATCTCGACGAGGGCAAATACTATGTTTGTGCGAGAAGTGCAGCAAGTACCCGCACTAGGAAAGACTTTGTAGAACATTTCGAGAAAGTGGAAGGCTGCAGTGATGGTTTTATAATTGACGTGACCGGCCCGAGTCTAGGATCTGTAACAATACACTCAAATGATGGTTATCTATCCGACACGAGTGAATTGTTTATTTCTTGGACAGATTTCCACGATAACTTTGCCAGTGCTGGTTTCCTGCAGTACAGATACACTATCGGTATGTTATAAAGGAAGTCAGAAAAGTTATATGTTAAAGGTTGACAGCAGTAGGTGAATAGTTTAAACTAGATATATCATGATTCCACCCAATCTATTTAAAGAGAGTATACATAAACACAATCGGCAACCATAAGGGTCGTTTCAAAGGTGTGGATATTTATTATTTGTTTGACAAATAGGCTCCATTCATGCGCATATGTGTAGGTATAAGTTTATAATGACAGTAATTGCAATTTGTTGGTGTCGAATATTAGTATCGGTATCACAGCGATGGAATAGGTTTAATGTTTTGACTACGAATATAAAAATAATGATTCCTGATTCATATCTATTTTGTTTTTGAGTGCTTAAAAGAGATGTACGTCTCTAAGAATTGCAGAAGGCTAATGACAGAAACACTCATTTCTACTTAAATGTCTATTTTTACTTGTAAAGGATCCTATCCAGGCGGACAAGATGTACAGACATACAGCGATGCTGGAGAGAAACAATCAGTGCGTCTACGTGATATACGTCTGACTCCAGGCATAGTGTACTACGCCACGGTAGAAGGTAAACAATGCATTAATAGCATTTTGACCTTACTTCAATCGTATCTTTATATGTTGTTGAGGTATGCATGAATCTATAGGATAATCTCTTCAGGTAGACTATTATGATGTTGGAAATTTGTTCTACATTTATTTGTCGTTCAAGTCATGTTGAGTGTTATATGCCCAACAACTGTGGTTTTATTCTAGTTTGATTATATATAATAAAGTAACTATTTTGCAGTGTTTGAAGGGCTGTAAGAATACCATATATATGTAGATACATGACCATTTCAGCCAGAGACAGAGTAGGGTTGACCACCATGGCTGTGTCTGACGGGGTATCATTTGACGACACTCCCCCGGTATTAGGTGTATTGTCTGTTGGAGACATTCACGTCCACAAACATGTTACGACACGTCAAAACACGGTGATGCATTGGAGGGGATTCTCCGACCTGGAGTCTGGGATTCAACATTTTTGGGTACTAGGAAACTATGTCGACGTTGCGGAATGTGGTATCGTTTTTAGTGTGATCCCTTCCGGTCTATCGTTGGTTATGTTTCAGCCATTTATAACCTCCAACACGTCATTTCACTACTGACTGCTTTCCTCCGTGTTGAGTTGAGTAAAATCTATAAGTTTTTGCTTAATAAGGCAATTCCATGATGTGTATTGAAAAATAAGCAATTACGTAAGTAATTTCAATATTACACCAACTGGAAATCTCTCAGGATTTTGGAAAATCACTTTTATAAAGTACCAACTTGTTTTCTTGTTTTAGTTTTTTTCTTTGAAATAAGTCGATGGAATAAAGATTTATATAACATTTTAAGGTGACAAATCGTGGCCGGAACTTTCACTAGTGGCCGTGTCGGAGTATTCCTCTAGAATGATTACCTCTCCTTCCTTTACTGGAATTGTCAGAGAAGGCCCACAGAAAGTGTAAAGTATTATAATTAAAAGGAAGACGTATTATTAAGTACCTAACATGTTAGGTTACATGTTTGAATGACTTCGGCTGAAATTTACGCCCGTGCATCACCATCCAAGATCCATTGCTTTAACGCTGTGTTCACTTACAACTTTTTCGAGTGATATATTTTAAAAAGGCGAAATAGGGAAAAATGTTCACATTGTGAATAATTCCATTTTTACTCTGCTACCTTAAACATGGTTATTATAATCAAGTAAGGATTACCCGGGTACCTTTATTAGTTCTCTGCCGGTGAAAAATATAGTGTTTGCTCCGTCCGTCCGTGTTTCCAGATGATAACTTGTGAATCGAA